>JANRGW010048898.1:0-11219 GCA_024733675.1 Psilopsiagon aymara
AGCAGAGGGAAGAAAAAGGGGGAAGTGAGTGAACAAACTGCGTGGCTGATTTATGGCTTAAACCACGACAACTTGGTTATTGTGATGTTCAAAATGCTCTGAGTTCAGGCAGACCCATTAGCTTGTTAGCTAGTGTGTGTATGTGTCAAGTAACGGTTTAGTCAGGTGAATTCAAGAGCAGTTACCTTGTGTTTCCTCATTTCATGACATGATGAGAGTTCTTCAACTCTTTTCATGATGCATGCTTACAGATAATATCCCTCTCCTGATTTTCTTCCCAGCGTGGGCAAAAGTGGCACTCAGCATCACTGTGTGTTTCCTTCATAGCTTTTATATAGGAAGGTGTATTGGATGGGAGAGGAAGAAAAGAATTAATATAAACTACTGATTGAAATTGATGCCTCACGCTTGGAACTAAGATCATTGCTATAATACAATGTGCAAGCTACAATATGTCTCCTTTCTGATTTATTTTCTCTTGTTTTAAATGTATGTACTTGAGGCCTTTTCTACAACCTCTGGTAAAGGCTGGGCAGAATCTTTTTGTGATCATCACAGTAATCTTTTCTTCACAGGCACGAGCCCTATTCTGTCAGCAGCCTCTTGAAGCAGGGGTAGTTGGTGTCTTGCAGGGTAAGGAAATGGGGAAGAAACGTATTCTATGAGAGACACATGCTGAGTATGACAAGCAAACACTGAACATCTTTGGATATCTGTTCAGGGGGAGAAGATGACAGAAACATTGGAGAAGGTAAAAGGGAGGGAGAAACAGATTGAGGTTTGGAGCCTTAAGAACAAGGTTGGTTACTCTTCTAGAAAATACAGATGATAAATATATGTTTCTCTGCATGTTAAAACCTAGCATTTTAAAAGATTATACAGTATTTTTGCAGGTGTTAATTATAAACCATTGAGGGCAGGAAGGAAGGAATGCCACCAGAAGAAAGTTATACACAGGAGGAATACAGAAATTTGAATCTGAAGCTGTGAGATTCTTGTATAACAAGCAAAAGCACTTTCCACTATGTGGAGAGACGGAGACAACTCTACAATCTAGCTTCATCTTTCCTGTCAGATTCTAAGTAGTTCTGAGCACTGCAAGCTCAGAATTTTATCTGAAGGTAAAGGATAGGAAGAGTAATGCACAAAATTTGGATTTAGATGTATTTTTGCACATGCAAACTTGGCTCCTTGATATTTAAATCTCAAATTGTGTGTCTTGTGAGCAGGATGGTTAAAATGTGATTTGGCATGCCTGTGCATATATGCTCAATCCCAGTAAGGTGCATCATTACATCATATCACTTCAGTTACAAACATATGGAGTATATCCCTTTTGTAAGAACATCAGTCTTATCTGAGAAATATTTGTTCTCTGACTCATTCAAAGCTTTTGTTGCCCTCAAGTGCAGCAAAATAATTAAAACTACAATTGATTTTTTTATTGGAGCAGCCTGACCTCATTATGCTTATTTGTGCTAGAACCAGAGGCAGGAAGAAATGCATTAATGGAAGAATCCTGTTCTAAATTGTACAATTCAGAACAAAGAAAGAGATTGCAACTCCAACTGGTGGACCTGAGTTGGAGGCTTCCAGATGGTGTCAGGAGTGATCACCATGATGTTTTACTACATCTGGAAATTCTGGAAGTGTGAAGAGACCAGACATTGCACATTTGTTGTAAGGTTTTCAAGATCTTTCTGTTTAATTTTGGAATTCAATTGAATTTATATTTTTGGGGTAGAATAAGTGTATTACTGGCTTTATTATATAAAGAAGGGTCATATCGTAAACTTAGAATACAAAAGAAGTGATGGCGAAGTAAATGCTTGACTGATGTACACTGTAAGAAACCTGTTAGGTTGGCTTTTGTGCTGTATGTAAATCAGGGTTTTATTTGTCTCCTTGTGTATCTGTTCCTTTTTTTTCCATTGCTTTCAGGTTTGTTGGGCGAAAGCTTGATGATGCTGTCATCCCAGGAATATTATGAAAGAAAAACTTAGAATTAATTAAAGGCATAATTGGAAGAATGAAACTAACTGAAATAGTGCAGAAGCAGAAAATGTTAAGTGTGGCATCTCATGGGGCATAAAAAGAGACAGTTCTGACTGAAAAAGCAGTGCAGATGATAATCGGGCAGGTGTTACCCAACACATTTTGGGAACTGGCAAATCATCAGAAGAAAATAGAACTGGAATTCACTTTGACAGAGAATCAGACTCAAAAATTTCAGATGTGCAGGGTTTGTTTGATGTGTCTTCATTCCTCAATGTGACAAAGAACTGCAGCTTCTTAGCCAGTGCTGCAGGCGGGATGAAAATTTTGTGTCAAGTATTTACAAACCACAGCCTGCCACAGGTGAGTGCTGAGTTCCTTCTGTTCATAACTTGTTTGGTAAAGGAATAAACATGGTTTTCCTTCCAGTCCATTAAGGAGCTGTATTTATTCTTCATTAGTCTGAAAGTGGTTCTCTTCTTTAACCACTGGAAGTTTTATTGCTAAGCACTTACATGAGAGAAATGGTAAGTCTGAAGAGTTTCCTTCAACGTTATATCCCTCAAACGAATAGTATCTTTATTTAAATAAGCAGCAGTCTTTTCTCATTACAGTACAAAGTGCAGCAGTAGAAGGCATCATCTGAAGGATAATTTTCCCCAAAATGTCTATTAATGATGCTGATAACCCTGTCATCAAATGGGCATGAGAGATTTTACCCCTGGCACGTTAAGGGGGTCTTTTCCCCTCGTAAGGGGGAAAATTTCACCCCATCACCTGTGAGTTTGATGGGTTTGTTACCATCCCAGGAAAGATGAGACCTTTGAGCACAATGAGTCTGTCAGAGCCTCTGCAGGCATTCCACTGGGCAGCTCACTATATCGGAGTGTATTCAGGGTACACAACAGCAGATTCACCCACCAAATTGAAAAAAGGTTTTAAGTAAGATTTTAAAGCAATTTTAAGTCTATTTGGGTTTCTGGAGACTAGCACAAAATAGATCTTACCTGAGAAATTTTTGTACATAATTTCATTATTATTTTCATGAACATTTTAAAATTAAGAAATTGCCAGTAACAATATAATATCCTAACTGCGAGAACAAGCATGAGGATAGTACATGAAGCCAGATAAAAATTGATCATTAAATGTGATTAGTTACAGCTTTTACCCAATAGGTGTCAGTACGGTGGGGAGAAGACAGGTTCAGCCCATTGACCAATCCCAGCAGTTACAATGGAGTCTTACCTAATTCCCTCCTGCCCCCAACATTGCATATTCATACGATCTGATCTGAATTAGTAACTCCCAGTAACTCTTCATCCTTTTATCAATTGGCCATCTAATTTGCACAAGGATTACATTGTTAAATGCCTAACCATGCATGTTCAGGGAGGTGTCCCCAGACCTGGGCAGGGGCTTCTTGGCCTATGGGTGTCATTTTTAGCATTGAAATGGGGTTATAATGAGAAAAGTTCACTAAAAGGGCACTTAATCATGGTTTCTTACTTGTTAAAAATGTATTTTGGCAATTGGTTTGGTTTTGTGAGGAAGCAGCAGACTTCAAGGATAGTCTTTCTTTATTAGAGGTTCATTAATCTCAGTTTTCTGACTTACTTTCCTAAGTTCTGTTTTTCTCAGTAGTCCTGTTTGCCCTCAGTTTTGTTTCTGTGCTTACAAGGCCAAAGCCTCTCCAGCTGTCAGTTTTCATTGTAAATAACTGTCATTTCTCAGGTCTCTGACCCTTTAAGAGTCCCTTTTATCTGTTCATGCTCTTTACAAGTCTTATTTTCATAACTAAGTATCTGTGGAATGTTAACTATATATGATTATGGAGCTTGAACTAAACACTCATGGAGCTCACTCCATGTGCCTGTGGAGCTTGCATGGCTTTAGTCATACATATTTTTGGTGTGAAATTCTCTCACTTTACAATCGTTGTTTGTCATCTGCCAGGTGATTTATCAATAGTGGTGTTATCTTCATGTTCCTACATCTGCAGGGAGTAAACCAAAGCCCGGCTGTGGTGTCTTCACTTCGCTTCACTCTTCATTATCTCAGCATATGCCAAGGTCGCAGAGTTGCCTGGGGAACTATTGTAGAGCAGATTCTGTGCGTGTCAACTGCGTTCCGTCCCAGAACTAGCAACTGCTTTTTACCCTCAAATGTATTTAGTATAGTAACGTAACTTTGAGGATTCAGAGTGCGGGTTTCTCTAATTTCCCCCATTATCCCACAGCCCACATCTCAAAGATGGTGTACCTGAGGCCCAGTTGAGGTACGTAGTTACTAAAACAGAGGTAATAAAACTCAAACCTGTATCTGTACATCTGCCAAACTGTGCAGCAATTTGTTAGGCTAGAACTGCGCCTACCTAAAGTAATGGTGTTCTTTAATCATGTTTTATGATTAGAGCAGCTTCTTAATTTTCCAATATGTTCTCACAGCTTGTCTTTCACTCATCTGCATAGCACATTTTGAATTAGTAGGGATATTTTCAGCAGTGATCCTGCACACAGGCAGCAAGCTCAGAGCAAATGGCTGAGCTCTTTCCAGAGACTACCTAAGATATTTCAGGAGTATGCTCCATTTGCTCTCAGTGAGGAAGCATCCACTGAGCTGCCTGGGACAGATGAGACTAGAAGTTCAAAATGAAGAGAAAGGTGCTCAGCTGGAATGATGAGCAATACATTACTTCCTAAAGGAAGGAGGAATGTTAGTTTCAGTAGTAGAATAAGTTAAAGGAGTTAGAGACATCACTGGTTTTAGCACTCATCAAAATCTTGTGGTAGGACAAGCAACGCTTCACTGAGTGTGTTACTGCCGTGACAAATATGTAAAATAGACAGAATTTCAAAGACATTACTTCTCAATAACCTGAAATGCCTTTTCCTGTACAATGTACTGTTTAGTCCACTTCAACATATGTAACTCCTTCTACAATCTGCAGGCAACTTTTTAGGCTCTACTAGAGGGGCAAAAAGCCTGGAGTTTGGCCAAACAAAATAAAACACATGCTGTGAAATTCTGTTTAACTGCAGAGAATAAAACAACTGCTGCAGAATAAGCTTAACAATGCAATAATGATTTAAGGGCAAATCCATGCATTTCATGGGTTATTTTACAAATAGATCTTTTCCGCTGTGATGTAGACATTTCCATATTCTTTCAACTCCACTCTTTCACTCTTTCTTTTCTTTTAACTTTGCTCCATCACTTAACAGGTTTTCCATTATGTTACCTTGCTCAGATAATTAAATTCCAATCTATAATGTGCTTTATCAGTTTATTAGAAGTTTTCACTGGTTTATAAAGAGTCTGTGTTGCTGTAAGCATACCAAGATCTTTATTCCCATATCCTCCTGCTTGCTATGCTCTCTCTCAGCATAATCTTTTCTTCAACTATTTTGATGGTAACTTTTAAAAAATGGAGTTAAGAATTAGAACATTTTTCCTCTGTCACAGCAAGAGGTTGATCAAAGGTTCAAAATTCAGAGCTCTCCACAAAATCAGTGTTGCTGCTTCAAGAGAGAAACTTGTGACTTCAAATGCAACCTGTCAAGCATGCCATCTTCAATATGCTTTGGCATCCACCTTGCAAAAACAGAAGTTAATGAAAGTAAGTATGAAGCACATCAGAACATCACAGAAAGCATACATGCGCAGGTATGCTTGCCATCACTTTCCTTTCTTCGCCTCTGTCATGCTTCTGGGATGCTGGGCGTTTCTTTTCATCATATTCTAGAGCTTTAGACAGGGAAAAAGTGCAGATCACAATGTGTTTTGTCTTGAGTGTAACCATATTTTTAAAGGTGCATGCTAAACCTGTAGCAATTTTACACTCCCAAGTCAGGTGCCTTCACTCTTTCTTTAAACACCTTCTCCAAGTTCCCTTCTTTCAGGTTGGTTTTCTCAGTTAGGTGTTTCTTCTGACATTTCTTACCTCTCTCCCTCAATCAGCTGCAATCTTCTAAGACTTCCTGAAGACCAGTCTTCAGTTTGCTCTGCCTGTTACCTTAATTCTCAGTAGTCAGGAAAAGCTAGAGAGGAGAGTCTATGTTACTTTAATCCCTTAGAGGGGCATGCTGAGTTAAAATAATGTTGAAGGCTGAAATGTCATTCTTAATTCTCCTTGGATACACAACTTCCTCAGCAATCCCATCAGAAACTGTGGGATTGGCATGGAATTCAGGCAATGTGGATCAAGAATCAAAATCATATCAGCAGTTGTTAATTAATATTTAATTAAAATCTGTATCTGCTCGTTTATTGCAGTTAATCCTTTGAGTTAGTAACAAACCGAGCTGTGTGTTGCAAATCTGAAGAAGCCAAGAAAAGTATTAGGCATGGCCTAGAGTAACTCTTTTTCTCTTAACTGTAAAATGAGACCTAAGTGGACTGTTTCAGCATTGGGGTTTGGGGCAGGCTTTTCTATTTTATGAACTCACAGACAGAACAGTGTATTAATCTGTTGAAAAAAGATGTAGCACAAGATATGATGTATCTGGTTTTGGTTTCACTTTATTTTAGTTCTTCCCTTCAGTCCTCATCTTAGATCACCTTTCTTGTCTGTGGATATGTGCTCTGGGCTTTAAAGTCTGTAAAACAAAAAGTACATTATTGAGCACAAACCTGCTCAGCCCCCTTTATCTCCTCTTGCTTCTCAATGAGATGGGTTTAGCCATTGCTTGTCATATCTTTCAACATACTCAACTCCTTGCATATTCCTCTTTTCAGAATGAATGTGTCAAGTTTCAACTTCAAGTTCTGATCTCAGTTATAATCACTGCTCAGCTGGGGTATTTCTGTATATTTTAAGAAAAATACATCAAACTGTATGTTTTGTTTCGTGGTGGTTACCTTTACCAGTAGTTGCTGATCTCTGGAGTGTGCATTACCCACCAGAGGGAGCCGAAGCCAAGAACTGTCAGATTTTCATAGAATCTTAGAACCATTTCAGTTGGGTAAGACCAGTAAGATCATCGATTCCAACCATTAACTTACCACTGGCAAGTCCATCACTAAACCATGTCCCTAAGTGGCATGTCTACATGTCTTTTAAATACCTCCAGGGGTGGTAACTCAACCACTTCCCTGGGCAGGCTGTTCCAACCGTTGACAACCCTTTCGGTGAAGAAATTTTTCCTGCTACCTAATCTAAACCTCCTCCAGTGCAACTTGAGTTGGGATTTCAATTCTCAGGGGGTTCCCTGGTAGAAGTCCTCTCTTGACTATAAGGGCTTTGGACTTGGGCATCTGTCCTCAAGTTAGCTTGAGAGCAGATGGGGACTGAGTAGGAAACCAGCGCACCTCCTTGTCGTAAGATATAACCTCTTTTGGGAATTGTCACTTGAGTGTCAAAGCAAGCACCTTGTGATACACATACCATTGTTCTTTGGGTTTTATGTGTGCTGTTCCTTGTGATATGAATAAGGACACCAAAATTCTATTAAAGAAAATTAACTTTGAGAATAAACTAATTATCCCTGAGAAAATTAGGCCAGGTAGAAGCAAGGGTGAATAGGTTGTCTGTGTCTCTAAAAGGAAATCTCAAAATTTCTGACTACAAATAGGCTATAGGATATTTCTGCAATGTATTAAAGTCACATTTTATTTATCAAGAAATAAATAGGCTGAAAAATAATAGCATTGTTCATGCATTCGGCATGTTTTAATTTTGTTCACTACAGAAATATGTGTCAAGTGTTTGAAGTGTTTATTTTGACTGAGAATTTCGGAGCTAAAAATGTACATGTTTCCAAGCTTCCATATTTGTATTTTTCCTTTAAAATCACAGTATTTTGACATATTCCAGTTTATCCCAATTCATTAACAGGGTTGAGGGTTTTTGAAGGTAGCCAATTGGTCAAGGTGAGAGGGGTTTTATTCTTGATCTTGGTTTTCTTTCTGTTTGCTAAATCATAAGATCAATTTATATTTCATCACCTTTTAACAAAAGTCTTCCTTTGATTTAGAGGACAGGAGAAGTGCTGGTCCTTCTGGACAAATGAGCTTCTTCTCACATTTCCTTCTGTACTTAGAATAAGCCACCCACACAGAAATAAGTAAATGTTGACATATGTTGAGACATAACAGCTGAAAGAAGGTAAGGAACAGCTTCTTATACCATTTCTAAGTTGCAGATGACCATGTGGACATAAACAGTCTTTAGGAAAAGGTGGAGTTGACTTCTCTGTACTACAGAAGGCAGGAAAACTCACACAGCTCATTACAGCTGAGCAATCGTATACAAAGCTGATCCTTACTGCCTCCAAGCTGCTTGCTGCCTGCTCAAGTCAGTTGTAATTTTCGGTGCTGTGGGTATCCTTTGACTTCTGCAAAACCATTAATCTATTGGTCATAAGAATTATGACGCATGACAGATGTTGAAACTTCCCTAGGTAACAGTCAGATTTGCTTCCTACACCACCAACTGTGGGAAAACAGCATATTAGACCTGCTATGGGATTTTTTTCTTTTCAAATTCAAGATCTTATAATCCAAAAATGGTAACAGTCACATCAAATAACCTCAGTTGCACCTCGGGTTTCTGTTCCTTGACAGATTTTTGTCACATTCTGCAAAGGAAGGTACAAGGCAGTTTATATCAAATTGCTGTCTAATATACTTCATGGCTTCTTCAGTTAGAAGTTGTCTTTTATACTGGAGCATAAGGTTTTAATAGATTTTTTTTTAGTGTCTGGATCCTATCTAGCTTACTCAGGGCTCATTACCCATATTTCAGCATTTCAGAGAGAAGAATTTATTTCTGTATTTATTTTGCTGTCAATTTACTTAAATAATGCTGTAAATTGTCAGGCTGTTTAATAGGCATTTTCCAACATTTCAATGGGAATTAGTCTGTCAAATGTAGTAAATAAAAAGAGAAATGTAAGAATTTAGAAAAGATTTGCAGGAGACTCATAGCTTTGGAGACCAAACCTTAAATTATGCATTTTACAATTGTACCTCCTCAGCAGCGGCTTCTGGATAAATTGCAGTGCTGCATAACACATTGGATCTGCACTTCAGGATTCTCTTAATTAGAGAAAATAGAAGAGGAGGAAATCTTACAACTTCTTTCAGAAAGGGAGACACATTAAGTTATAATTTATTTCGGATGCAGTTAATTAGCTGTAAAGTGACCCTTTTCTTTTTTAGTTTTCTTGAGTAACCTTTTACGTTTCTAATTATTTCTGACAGCTTTTTTCTTCTGTCTCTGCACTTCATTCCTGCTGCCACTTCAATTTTTGTTTCAGTTCCTTCTCTCTTTTGGGTTTATTTTTCTCTCTTGCTTTGTGTGTGGGTGATGCTTTCATGTTCTCTCTTTGCACATTTGACTTCCCTTCAGAATTTTATTGCCTGATACTTTATTCTGAAGTTAGGAAAGGGAAAGGAATATATTCCAGCTTCAGACTCAGGAAATATACTCATATCTGTGTCTGAACCTATACTTTATGATGTCAGGGTTCTGATCTGATGGACTCATGCCATTTGCTGCATGAAATACACGTTTCTTCATCAGCTACTCCTATACATAGGGATTGCTTCACACTTATATCAAGAAATTCAATGAAAAATTGTACTCTGTGTGCTTATAGAGTAGTAGGAATTACTACCAGTGAAAATTTAGGATTTAAAAAGATCCTCTTCATAACTCAGCTGAGTATCAGCCTTCCCTCATTGTTCTGTAGTTGATCTATAGTATTATATAATACAAATCTGTTATAAGGGATTAATCCTAAGGATACATTTTGTAGGTATGAATTCCCTCGTCCCTTCAACAACCTACTATGTCTTCCACTAACTGCTACTCAGGTACTCCTTCCAAACATAAGCTGAAGCGCATTCTGTCCTGGTTGGGTGTGCAAGTCCAGCATGCAGCTTTACACAGTGTTTGCTGAGATTGTCAAACTGACATTTCTGAGAACAGGATCTGTGCTAGCGCAGTGCAGGCGTGTGCTCTCAGTTGGTGCCCTACTGCCAGCATCAGTGGGGAGTTTGTTATTCATTTTTGCTCTGTGTGAATATTGTGGTGACATAAAAAACCTACACTCTTTTTCTCAGAGTGACTAGTCCACTTCTATAGCACAAAATGGTAGGAAAGGATTGTCATAATTACTTACGCAGTGTCTTTGACGAGGTTTGAATGGTGACGTTTAGGAGAAGTCCAGTGTCTTCACTCACATTAATTTGATCTTCAAATGGCACTGACAGTGCTCTGTATCAAAGACAGAAATAGTTTGCAAAGGCAAATCCAGCTGCAAGGAGTTAAGACAAAATGTTAGAAAGAAAATTGATGAAAGGGGAAGGAAGGAATAGACCATACATGAAAGAGATTATAAAGAGAATAATCAGAAGTGTGTGTTGACATCCTTATTCAGTCCCATATTTTATCACTGGTGTGTCTGAAGGGTTTAAAAGCTAGATTTGCAGACAGTAATGACATGGGGAGCGCAGCAAATTATAATGTATGTTACGTCTAGATTCAGTTCAGGCAGAGACAGGGACAAAATATTTCAAAAGAAGCAGAATCAAACCACATTAAGAATCACAAGTACTGCTCATGACAGTCTTTTATAGCATTAATATTTTCAGTTAACTAGCATATTTGACAATCTCATTGGTTTTATTCCTGAACTGTCACTGCCAGAGCAGCAGGATTGCCCTTCTAATCTGCCCCCCAGTCATACTGTTGTTGGTATAAAAAGTCCAAATCAGGCTGCATCAGCATGTCTGTCGTTTGCTCTGTGCCTTGCTCATCCAGTTGATTCTGGCGGTACAGACTGGGTTGTGCATACATACCTGGAAACAATTCAGTCTGCCCTGAACATACACTTAGTCTTCAGGTTTTATTTAGTAGTGTGACAGAATAAGGTTCCAGATATATTTTCTCTCTTTCAATTGACTCTTGTACAGGAATTGCAAAGAAGCCATGGTGTTCAGTGCTAGCAAAGGCTAGCACTGTTGTTGTTAAGATGATGCGTCAAAACTGTAGCGGCTATTCAGGGGGAAGCTCTAATGAATGACTATTTCCTTGTGATCTTGTTGTGGTTTAGGCCCTAAATCAGCCATGCAGTTTGCTACATGGAGAATCGAAAGAATGCAACTCCTACAGGTTGAGATAAGAACAGTAAGGTATAACTATATAACTAAGGTATAACACAAACCACTACTGCTACCACCAATAATAATGATGACAAGAGGAATACAAAGGAAGAGAA
>JANRGW010048902.1:0-27492 GCA_024733675.1 Psilopsiagon aymara
GTGCTCCAGTCCCCTGATCATCCTCGTGGCCCTCCTCTGGACTTGTTCCAACAGTTTCATGTCCTTTTTATGTTGAGAATACCAGAACTGCACACAACACTCCAAGTGAGGTCTCACAAGAGGAGAGTAGATGAACAGGATCACCTCCCTCGACCTGCTGGTCACATTCTTTTTGATGCAGTCAAGGATACAGCTGGCTTTCTGGGCTGCAATCACACACTGCTGGCTCACATTCATTTTTTCCTCGACCAACATTTCCCAGTCCTTCTCCGCAGGGCTGCTCTCTTCTCTGCCCAACATAGAGTCATAGAATAGTTAGGGCTGGAAAGGACCTTAAGATCACCTAGTTCCAATCCCCTTGACATGGACAGAGACACCTCACACTAAACCATATCACCCAAGGCTATGTTCAACCCAGCCTTGAACACCACCAGCGATGGAGCATTCACAACTTCCCTAGGCAACCCATTCCATGGCCTCATCACTCTTAAATTAAAGAATTTCTTCCTCATATCCAATCTAAACTTCCCCTGTTTAAGTTTGATTCCATGACTCCTTGTCCTATCACTGCAGTCCCTAATGAAAAGTCCCTCCCCAGCATCCCTGTAGGCTCCCTTCAGATATTGGAAGGCTGCTATGGGGTCTCCACGCAGCCTTCTCTTCTCCAGGCTGAACACCCCAACTTTCTCAGCCTATCTTCATACAGGAGGTGCTCCAGTCCCCTGATCATCCTCGTGACCCTCCTGTGGACTTGTTCCAACAGTTGCATGTCCTTTTTCTGTTGAGGACACCAGAACTGCACACAATACTCCAAGTGAAGTCTCACAAGAGCAGAGTGGAGGGGCAGGATCACCTCCCTCGACCTGCTGGTCACACTCCTTTTGATGCAGTCCAGAATACGGTTGGCTTTCTGGGCTGCAAGAGCACACTGCAGCCGACTCATGTTCATTTTTCATCGACCAACACCCCCAAGTCCTTCTCCTCAGGGCTGCTCTCTATCTCTTCTCTGCGAAACCTGTAGCTGTGCCTGGGATTGCTCCAACGCAGATGTAGGACCTTGCACTTGGCATGGTTAAACTTCATCAGGTTTGCATCAGCCCACCTCACAAGTGTGTCAAAGTTCCTCTGAATGGTATTCCTTCCCTCCAACGTATCAGCCGAACCACTCAGCTTGGTGTCATCAGCAAACTTGCTGAGGGCGCACTCAATCCCACTGTCTCAGTCACCAACAAAGATGTTGAACAAGAGCTGTCCCAACACCAACCCCTGAGGGACACTACTCATTGCTGGCCTCCAGCTGGACATTGAGCCATTGAGCACAACTCTTTGTGTGCCGCCAGCCAGCCAGTTCTTCATCCACTGAGTGGTCCACCTATCAAATTGATGTCTCTCCAATCTAAAAACAAGGATGTCATGTGGGACAGTGTCAAATGCTTTGCACAAGTCCAGGTAGATGACATTAACTGCTCTACCCCTGTCCATCAGTTCCATAGCCCCATCACAGAAGGCCACCAGATTGGTCAGGCAGGATTTCCCCTTAGTGAAGCCATGCTGGCTGTCACCAAGCACCTTGTTGTTTTTCCTGTGCCTCAGCATGCCTTCCAGGAGAATCCGCTCCTAGATTTTGCCAGGCTCAGAGGTGAGACTGTCTGGTCTGTAGTTCCCTGTGTCATCCATTTTCCCCTTCTTGAAAATGGGGTTGTATTTCCCTTTTTCCAGGCATTGGGAACTTCATCTGACTGCCATGATTTTTCAAATATGATGGACAGTGGCTTAGCGACTTCATTTGCCAGCTCCTTTACGACCAGAGGATGGTTTTCATCAGGTCCTTTCTTATCTCAAATGTACAACAATGTATACCTCTTTTCAAAATCTGATGATATTCCTAGGTGTTCATCTGCACTGTGTGTCTGCGAAAAAGATAAGCCTTTTTTCTGATGGGCCCTCTGCCTGAAATTTTATGTACCTTTTTGGGTGTAGAGGTATTTTTCAGAAGGTCTGCTGATGGGAACTGATACAGAAGGGAAACAAGAAATCCACGACTATAGATAACTACAGTAATCATGGTACGAATATTTTCTTTTTCAGGAGTTTACACATTGTGTTAAAATACTTAGTGCTGTTTTAAAGAAAATAAAAATATCTGAGCTTAAAATCCTTCTCGGAACCACAAGAAACAGACTGATCTCATCTGATTTTTAAATCCAGATTGAAGTAACAAAGGAGGGCTGCTTTATCCTAGCGAATTTATGCTGGAAACACACTCTGGATATCCTTGCCTCCTCAGACAGAATTGACATTCTGTGTGTATGCGTGTGCATGTGCATACACAGTCATTTTAGGGGGGAAAAAGGAGTGCATCCTTCCCTGTGTCCTAAAGAGCACCAGCTGTAAGTTGAGTTTAGTTGCTCACCTTACAGAAACCTGGAGGCAGATGGTCAGGTTGTAGGGCTGGCTACAGGAAGAATGCACTAACTTTTCCCCCTAAAATGATTGCATATGCACTTCCTCCATGACCAGCCTTGTGCTGTTGATAGAGAATCATGCCAGCTTCCTGCCTTGTCCCTGCTTTCACCCTTGTTCCACTCTTCAGTGCAAAGGAGAAACAGACCCACCTGCAGTATCCTCTGCTTGGTTAGAGATACGTGGATCAGAGCACATCCTGGGAATACCCGAGAAATTTACTCTATTTACCCTACCTTGGCATGTATCTCAATGTTGAAGATGTGTATTATAGGTTTAGAGGCTACTTGGTGACCATGGTTCTTTTCTAAGAGGAGCAGACTTTCAAGGCACGCAGGTCCTGCTACAGTGTATGGAAAAACGACATAGGGCACAGCAGGATGAGTTGAAAGGGAACAAGTTTGTTATAGGCTCTGCTTCCTCTCTATCCAGCTGAAATGCACTGTCCTGTTGTTTCTGTGTCATGATTAGTTTTCTGTAGCTTTTCTTAAAAACACAGAAATATAGTGTCTTTACTTCAAACTGGTATTTCTTACTGATGTCACAGTTCTTCACTTACAATGTATGGTTATACCACATTCATTTTCCTGTACAGAAAGAGCTCTTTCTGCAGAACAAATACTTCATTAGTCAAGTGACTCTGTGCAGGTACAGTAAATACAAAATTTACACCCCCAGTGTGGCTGGTAAGGGAATGAAATAAAATCCAGTTGCCTTGACATGGAAATACAGGAGAGGCAGTTTCATTTTCCTG
Organism: Psilopsiagon aymara; assembly: GCA_024733675.1. Taxonomy (NCBI): domain Eukaryota; kingdom Metazoa; phylum Chordata; class Aves; order Psittaciformes; family Psittacidae; genus Psilopsiagon; species Psilopsiagon aymara. The sequence continues at coordinate 3,218 of JANRGW010048902.1, forward strand.
TACTTCAGGTTTTTAGGCTTCAGATGAAGTTGTTTAATTAAGAGCTGTGATTACAGTTGTATTACATATTCTGTTTCAATGCTTTTTTGTAAAATTCGTGCTTGAAAAGGTACTATTTTTTAGGTCAATTTGACATTTACTTCAAATTTACTTTAATCAGCAATGGAATGGTTATCTCCTGCAAACTGATGCACTATGCTGAATTCTCATTGAAGAATGACTGTCCCAATTTGCTAAAATTGCTTTTGAGTTATGAAACAAACCTTATTACTACTGCTACCTGTATGAAAAACAGAACCAGTGTAATAAAGAGATAGACCTCAAAGGCGAATGCATACATCAGATCTTCATGGCGTGAAGCTGTGCCTTGTGTTGCTGGAGGTAAATCGGAAGTTGGGATTCTCAGGCAAGACTAATAGTAGCAGTCACAGTTTTCTTTTGCTTTTTCATCTTTTTTTCTTTAAAGTGAAATTCAGACTCACCAGCAGATTGCTCTGTGGATCAAACCAACACAGAATCTTCTCATGGTCAGAAACAGCCTGAAAAAGAGCTGACTGGACAAGATTAGATGGAAATAGTAGAAAAGACCATATAATTTTATAGTACAAATGCACACATTCTCCACTGTACTTGCCAGATCTCTTTTTTATCATGTGAACAGTATGGTCCTAAGTGGTCATCCTTGCCATAGCATAATTAGGGTTTCTATTAAACTCATGTAATTTGTGGTTAAGTACTAATTGTCAAGTAGCTAGAGTTGAAATTTATCCAGATTACCAAAGTTTTGCAAACATTTTTTAAATAAAGACTCCACATTTTGTTCATTATGGTACGGGAGGAGTGGAAAGGATCCATGTCACGCAAGGATTAGAAATATAACTGAGTGTTTCTAGAAATGGACACAAATACCACAACTCAGAAAATGCGTTAGTAAGCGCCTTTTTATACATGTTCTCTGCTAAAAACAGCTCAGTCACTAAAATAGCCAAACCACACCTCGGATATGAAATTATCCAGTGAATAATGAACACTGGAGGAGAAATATTTAGATGTGCCATTTGTTGTTTAGGAAGAGTTGGACATACTACATTGAAGGATACAACCTCAGTGTCTGTCCCAGAGAAACTAACCTCTTGAATGTCTGTGCTCTTATGAACAACAGAATTCTATAAGGTCTGGTAGAAAAGTACATAGAAATAGGGATATATGAGTGATATAGTATACCTACAGTTTCTCTTTCCATTGCCTGATCCATCTGAAATGGCCAAAGGATATAAACCAGTTTATTGAGTGTAACTTGAACTCAAGTCTCCAAGCAAGGCTTTCATTTAAATATGTTCAGATGTTTTCTACACCTCTTACATGTCTTATGCCTGTGCTAAACGCTCAGTTTATGCAGTTAGTGATGTATAGTGCAAAAGACGTAAAGTTTTTTTCTGGAAAATGCCATGACTACGGTGTTAACTGATTAGAGAAACTGGCATTGTAAAAATACGATCCTTGGAAATGCTTCATTACTCACTAATTCTTGATAACGTGAGATAATTTCTTCAGCACAAAACAGGGGTGGAAGGACAGCAGTTTCAGAAACAGTCCCATTGCAGTGCAGGCAGAATGGTGACAGTAGTGAACAGTTTGGTAAGTATTGTGGTAATGCTCTCAGCTCTGGCTCAAGGCATAGCACATGGTGTGAAGCAACGCTGCTGAGAAAGTCAAAGGAAGAAGCAGAACACTTTGAACAAGACCACAGTATCTGTGAAAGCTCTTCTGAAGAGCAAATTTGCTTGCAGCATATCCTCATTTTCCCTACCCACCTAAACTGTGTCTCTAACGAACAAGCATTATGATCTTGTGACACAGAGAACAGGTCTGGTAGCTTGTGAGGAGCTGAACACATAAATGCCCAAGTACACATCAAATCAACGCTCTTTGTGTTTGAACACAGCTGAGCAGAACTTCCCAGACACTGGTGCTTAAACCAGTTATTTCTGAGCAGTTATTTCTGCTCATTGGTAGAGCTCTTAAGCAATCATAGAAAACCTTGTGCCCTCTGAGGACAAGCAGAGGAAAACTTCAGCCCTGAACTCTGACTTATAATAGCCATTACTTCCTGGATACTTTGTGCACTGTGCATTGAATACAGTTAGCAATATATTACCTACACATCTGCCAAAGTTGTGGATAAATCTTGCTAAAACACCTAAGACGACAGCTTCCCATTAGCCTGTCTTAATACTGACTTCTGAGCAGACCAGCTTGTACCTCAGAGCAAACAATAGAAATTACAGAGAGGCCTGGGCTGGCCAGCCTATTTTCAACACTGTCACAACAGTGTTGCCTTGATCTAATTTAAAAACCTCCCTGAGCTATCTCTGGTTGCCATGCTTTGGACAGCAAGCAGTGAGCAGGACAGAAGGTCTTACTGCATCACTCACATGAAAAATAAAAATAGGTATAAGGAACAGGAAGGTTTTCTCAGTGCTGTTAGCTGAATGTGACTTCCTGCCTGGTGTGATGGGGGATGGCAGGAGACTGTCAGAGGAAATATGCAGGTGGCATAAGAAATGCATATTTAAAATTCTGTCCAGCTGCACCATATTGTCAAGTTATCAGGGGAATTGGGAAGAAATAAGAGAACATGTAGGAATTCAAAGTGTAGCTTTTTCTTGGTTGCAGAACATGAACTGCTGCAAATATCCAAATGTAAATAAACCACAACCTTCGGCATGGATAAGAAATTAAATATTTCTGGAGGTGTAAAGAAGTGGTTTGGTATGTTCCAAGGCCTGCTGCTGGACAGCTGCAGTGCAATTAGCCACAAGATCATCAATGTTTGAGCTGGGTTTTAGGGCTTTTTGTTGTTTCTTCTCCATCTGCCCAGTAATTCTTCAGTAAGCTGATATCACACGTATCATCTTTCCTTGTGAGGATACATAGAATGTTCTGTGTTTTGCAGACTTTTTTCTCAAGTTTTCTCTTCAAATAGGAAGCACGGTCCATTCCAGGTAGTTTTTCTGATTAAGCTAGTATTTTTTGAGAAAGATATGTGACATCAGGCTCTGTAACAAAGTTGCTGGATGTCACATAGTGGTCTAAAATACGCTGTAAGATGTAAACTCCTATTATTTATACAACTTCATCAAGTCTCTGATTATGAAATACAATTTGATTCCCCCTGCTATTTGCCAAGTACTCTGACATTGTTACTAGTGACAGTTTTGCCATTTATATAAACTATACTAGGATTTATTCTCTTACACTTCTAACTTCCTATTCAATTATTACAATTGTGCTTAGTAGAGTACATTTTGTATGTGATAGTTATGCATCCCACTGTACAAAGGCAGAAGAAAAAGGCACCTCAGAAGTGTACAAGAAGGTAGCGCAAAGACCTTCACTTTGGTTTCCATCCTGTTACTCCTTCCACACAGCGTACCTCTTAAAATCAGTGAAGTACATAGTGATGCTTAAAGCTGAAAAATGTAGCTGTCATGTCCTACTCACTTAGCAGCAGACTACAACCATTGTCCTCTCCGATTGTTGCATATAAACTCATAGAAGATAAAAAAGGGTACAGATATAGACATTATATTTTTTTTCCTTTCCTAAAACTGGCATTGTGAGACTGACAGAAGGTGACATTTCAAATGCTGGAAAGAAATTTTGATGAGAATTGAATAGGCTGCGGCACAACCCAAAAAGTTTGTGATTATTTCAGCCTCATAAAAGTTGCCAAAGTCTATGAAAACATCCTTTGTTATCCTGGTATGATGTAGTGGAAAGGTCCCAGATTTCCTATGAATCTGAGCAACTGGAGCAATAGAGCTGACTGTGTTCAGGTGATACACACCAAGTCTTTGAGCTACCTATAAAAAATAGGTCTCATTTAGCAAGTAGTATTAAGCATGTGGTATGCAAACACACAAGGCTTACCCTTGCCTTCAGCCAGTTGTTGGGAACAAGTGGAGGTTTCCTGCACCAAGGGGAGGACCAGGGTTCAGGCATGCTGTGTGCTGAAGAGAAGCACCAATGAGCTGCAGGGAGAGCTGCAGCCCACTTAAACCTGTTGTAAATCTGTCACGGAGGCAGGGATCAAAGAGCGTCATATGAACACAAAGGAGTGGCATAATAATTATAGACTTGGGAGCTCAGGGCTCAGCCCTGAGACAGCTACTGTCTAAAGACTTTTCCTTGTAAGGCAGATTCCTTCTGAGGATTCTCTCTGATCTCACATTTTAACGACCCCCTAGAATTTAGCTACCTTTGGACAGTGCCCTCCAGGACCATCCTAATACAAGATTTGTGGCCTTAAAGAATCCATGTTGGGCCACTGTCCTGCAACCGATATGCAGTGTGCACTTTTCTACTATGTTGTACCAGTGTGAGGCCTTCATATTTTCGTCATCAGTCTTTTAGAACTCTTCTGACATTCTTCAAAGTAGCTTTTTGGACCAATCATTGATTTTACCTCAGAACAGCTTTGCAATAAATGTTTCCTAGTTGCAACTGAAGAACAGCAGAAAGGAAAAGACCAAATCCTCCTGTAAATGAACTGCATTCCCTTTGCCAGTGTCTCATTTATGCATGGACTTTGGCCCTTATTCCTCCTTCTTAGCCGTCCACTGGCAGGTTATATGGCTTGAGAAAGCCTTTCAGTAGGTATCATTCCTTAGATACCTTTGGAGTAATAAAATACAGTGTCAGCCCTTCAGAACTCTTTAAAATATTTTGGATGCCGACACAGATTCCCCATATTGTACATGGCTTTTTTTCTGACATTCTGTCATAAACTAACAGCTGAGTGTTAACTAGGATACCAGGATACCAGCCTGAAAACATGCTCATCAGCATCCGCCATATGAAGCCATGTCCTCATACAACCTTGCTGATAGTTCTGAATCTGTAGTCATTTGAAGAACATGAAAAGGCTCTTATCAAAGTTTTCCTTCCCTCCGTCAATGGCAAAAGCCTATCCCCACAGCTGTCATGTTGGCAAAAGGGGTCCCAAACCCCTTTGATAATTTCCAAAGCAGTGACCCAGGAAATGCTGTTAAGTTTTCTTGCAAAAGCACAGGTTGAGCCCACTTCATTTTTCTTGGAAGCGTTTAAACATAGGTAAAATGTCTCAGCTTTTCTGCTGCTGCAAACTGTAGCTCAGACACACCTCTCATGGTTCCTCACAGGTGTGACATTTATTTTTACAGGGAAAGGGAGTGAGGGAGATAAGTTCATGCAGTACATCTGCATTCTTGTGAATTTTGTCAGCCATTTTTTTTGCAAACATCTTCTCTGAAGGTCACTGAAACTTAAATTGAGGTCCACATATGAGGGAAATAGGAAATTTCCCATAGGTAGAACCCTAGCAAGTAGCTGTCAACATCATTAAGATGTTATATCTGCTGTTTTTAGAACTGATTTTCTGTTTAGGGTTTATGAACAAGTTACAGGAGATAACCAAAGTTGTGCATTTCAAGTATGGTACAACAGTGAGTCAGTATTTAGAGGCATTTGTGCAGTTAAGTCTGGGAGAAGAAATTCTGCTCTACAAAACCAGTTTCAGATGTGTCCTTTGTGGTTCTGTCCAGTTACAGTTTAGTAATAACTGTATATAGTAAACAGTGAATACCTTTGTACAGGCTGGTATCTGATGTACTGGAAGCAAACTTTAGTTCCTGTATCACGAAACTGGTTGCATTTGCAGGTGATGCCATACTTATCCTTTCTGCTGGGAGAGTGTTGGCCTTCTACTCCAAAGAGGGTGCTTTTCAGTCATTCACTGCTGTAAAATCACCATGAACAGAACAATTTCTTCTTTTCAAATGCTATCATCTGCATGTGAGAAAAGTAAATTCAAGAAAAGGCATTTTTCTGAAACATTGTGCTAGCTGGCCTCAGACTGACTCTGAAATAGTAATGCAAATAGCAGTGTTTCACGGACTGACCTCTCTAGCTATTTCTTGCTGCAAAGGTGGATGGAGAGAAGAACTGGCTGATCTCTTCTCCCTTCGCTTCTCTTCAATATGAGAGGTAATAGCCTCAAGCTGCACCAGCCAAGGTTTAGATTGCATATTAGGAAAACTTCTTTCACTGAAGGGGTGGCCAGGTATTGGAATAGACTTCACAGGGAAGTGGTGGAATCACCATCACTGGAAGTGTTTAAAAACCATGTGTATGAGGCTCTCAGTGACATGGTTTAGCGGTGATCTTGGCAGTCCTGGGGTAAAGATTGGACTTGATGATATTAAAGGTCTTGTCCAAGCCATTTGATTCAGTGATTTTATCTTGTAAAACCATACATATCTTGACAATACTCCTCTATCTGAAAATACAAGTAGTTAGCATGGGGAAGAGTGCTTAGCCAGGGAGATAAGACAGAATTACAATAGTAGTACCAGTGCTGTTTGGTCATTCCTGAGAGGAGAATGGTACGAGTGTTCTTGGGTAGACCTGCTTCTTTCTGGCACTGCCCAACCTCATCAACATCCAACCTAACAGTAACTTCTGAAACTGCTCAGCAATCAGCCAAACACACAGAAAATACCATGGGGATCTGGAACTAAGTGCCTTTCTACCCTTGCCTGTTTACTTCTTTCAATCCTGTATACTCATGATCCTATCAGCAAATTTTTTTCGCTTAAATATGCCTTATTGGACTCTCCAGTGAGTTGCCCTGAACCAGGCAGTGGAAGCACTTGTACCTTGCCTTTGGAGTCGCCATATGGAAAACCTCAACAGAACTCTTGTGTCCTGCGTGAATTATTGCCAGAACCCAAACTAGTGCAACTAACATTTTAAAGCCCAAATTTCAACAACCTTCTTTTTAAAATAGATCATCTTTGATCTGCTAGGTGGAATACAAGGTTTTGCTAACAGTTTCTGCCTACTATGTCCTTGCAGAAGCAGGTCCTTTTCCAGAAGCTGCCCCATAACCCATGTTTTCAATGACTCTCTACAAGTTAACCAGCTCTGCACTGTGCCATCTATGTCCATCGAAAACAGTTCTCTCTTCCCACGGACTCTGATGCTCATCTCTGTGTCTGTTCTCAGGACTCTCCTAGTCTCTGGACAGTATTTATCCCACTGTGTCTTGTGTCTAGGCTGTCAGGCCTGTTGCACCTGTAAAGTTGCATTTCTACTCAGGGGAAAAAGCCAGTTCCACGCTTTCTCCACTGACCTAATCCATATCACCCAGAGTGCACACTTCAGGAGAAGGCAACTATGGTCAGGCAGCTTTATTCCTTCTGCCCTACTTGGTCCCTTCTTGGCAAGCCAGACACTAAAATGTTTATGAGATAAACTGTGAATAATCAAACTAAATTACACAATCAGCCACATGGAACTCCAGTACCTCTACTTCTCCTTGGCTAGTCTTGGAGAGCTTGCAGCCACATGCAGGAAAGGATGTGGTGTGGACATTGGCTCTGTCTGGTCTTTCTGCAAGCTACCCCTCTCCAGTAACTCAGCAACAGCCTTTTCCAGTGGGGTTGGGTAATATGCACTTTAGTAAACAAAACAAGCTTAGCATTTGGTTTGAGCCCTCTACCAAGCACATGGCTTGCTGAGGAAAACCACCTGTTTCATAGGTTGGAACTGTGCTAGCCCTGCAAACTGGCGTTTGCATTCAAATATGCTAGCCATATGGAATGGTAGTGAGGTTGATCTATGTGGCTAAAAGGAGTAAGAAACACACTGGCAAAGATGAAAATTTATTGATGTTATTTTTCACAGATGTTGCTGTCTGCTTGCATGTGTTACTAAGAAAATTCCTAAAAATCTCTGTCTGTTTCTGTACTTGGACACCTGAACATGACGACGCAGTGCTTGTAAGTCAGGCAGTGGGTGAGATTAGAGACATCTGTAGAAATAGTTCTGCAAGGTGAATAATGAGCACGGCTCAATCTGTGTTTTCTGAAATAAAAGGATATGCCAGGTACCAGTACCTGGTGAATGAAGTTAGCGTTGTACACACAGGATGCTTGTGTTGTTTCTTTTGTTCAATGGCAGAACGAAATTTTCTTGTTAATAGCTGGACAAGGTTTTGAATATAATAATAATTTTAAAAAGAAACTGAAGGAGAAGAATCGGCTATATCCACACTGAATCCTCCTACAAAATCCCTCTTCTCAGCCCACAGACTTCATTAAATCACCCCTCTTAACCTTCCTCTTCTGCTTTCCCTTCCTCTATGGTGTTTAACATAAAATACTCTATTTTATTTTCAGAGCCCTTCACAGCCTCTGCACACCAGTTTCTCATCTCTCACTCTCTTATATGTCAGCTCTCTCCTCCACATCCATCATCTACTTGTTAGATTTTCAAATGTCTTTGTGGTTTTTTTCATGCTGACTCTCCTAACTAAGAGTTGCATCCTGCCAATATTAAGAAATTAAGAACATGTAATCCTCTTTCAGATCTCTCCTAAAAATTCCATTTTCCACAGGACCTTGCCCATGTGCTGTCTTATCATACTGTTGTGGATTAACTCTGGTAGGTGGCTTAGCAACTCATTCTTGCTCACTCTTCCTCCACACAGTGAGATGGGGAAAGAGGGAAGGGACAGTAAAAGCAAGAAAGCTTGTGGATCAAAATAAAATTTGCTTGCTAAGTGAAGGAGAAGCAGAAGAACAGAAAAAGAAAAGTGAGTAAAACAAGTGATGCAAAGGCAATCTCTCATCATGTCCTGTGGGTAGTCAGATGTCCCAAGAGATGCTCTGGAGGTGCAAGGTGAGAAAAAGAGAAGGCTTTGATGCTTTGCAAATGCTGTTCAGCAACAGCTAAAACATTACTGTGTCATCAGCACCATATAAAGTACCATGAAAAAAATTAACACCAGTGTAGCCCGGCCCAGTACACATAGTGACCATTGCTATCGCCTTCTGCTTTATGTTACTCCTCTGTTGTAATTTATACTTAGTAATAGATTCTTTTGATCTACATCCTGGCAGAGTGGTATCCTGGTCCTCAAGACGCAATGATATGTCAGGTAGCACTAATAATCATTATAAAAGCACAAATGCAAATAAGAGGTACTGACATTACACAATGAAACTAATTTCTGTAATCTTACAAACTCACCTCTGAAAAGAATAACCTTCAAAACTGTTATATGGAAGAAGTAGCCTCAAGACACCCATTTATAGCAGTCATAATAAATGACCTTTTCTTTCTGCTGTGCATTTGTCATTTGACCAGCATTTCTTAAACACTTGCTTCTTCCTGAAATTTTCTGGGCAAGATCTACTGACTATCATCCTGTCTGATTATCCTTTTCCCTAAGGGATATATCTAGCTTATTCCTGCTCCTGAGTTGAGTACTTGACCACCATAGCTAGTCAGAAAACTTTGGTCTAGCTCAAAGGCATCAAAGACAAGACCAAGGAAGAATTTTGTGATCCAGTTGGATTAAAGCTCTGTGAGTTATTCAGTTCTAGCAAGCACCCCAGAAGACTCTACTAAGTCAGCCTGTTGTCCAGATTTTCTGATCCCCAAGGGTCCTTGTGGTCCCAAGTCTCTCAATAGCCCTACTGATGCATTAACTGGCCCTGATTTCCCGCTTCTCTGTTGTGATTGTACACTTTTTTGCTTTTCCATTCTCAGTCACAGTTTCCTCAGTCAGTCTTCCTATGGGGGGTGGCCTTCTCATTTTACTACATTTTCTTTCCTGAGAAGGAAACATTCAGAAGCACATGAACTGCTCTCCTGTGGTTGGACAAAATATGAAAGAACCTTATGAGGAGATGTAAAGAGAAGTCCTTTGTATGTGGCAGCAAACACTTGATAGCCTGGCTGTCTAGCACCCTGCAGAGAGTCCCCGGAAAATTTCCAGGGAAACAATACCAGCCACCACAACTATCCTTAATCTCTTCCTTTGGCTGTAGCTTTCTTCCATCCCAAGAGCTTAATTGCTCCCGCAAAGTTCAGGTGCTTTGTGGACCATACAGTTTTATTCTTCCTGGGTTTCTTTGCTTCTAAATCTGGAAGAAACTCAACTTTATTTTTTTTTTAATCCTATCTCTTTTTTTTTTCCTTTTTTTTACCTCAGGAGGGATAAGTAATACACAGCACAGAAAAATTTCAGTGCTGGCACTGGTGATAAGTGTGGATTTAATTTTTCACTAACTAATCAAAATTATAGGCAGCAAAACTAAAGAAATCACTACCTGAGAGTTTCAGAAAGGGTTTAGAAGCTGTATTAGATTTTTACCTACAGGTTTTTGTCATTTGATCTTTGGGACAGGTACTGTATCACATATCAGGGTCTGAGAAATTAATAATGTTATATATATTTTTCTCCTGAGAAAAAAACCCCTCTGAAATGTAGAGATTATGAATCTAGTCATTAAGAAAAATCAAGCTTTTGACAATATTAGGATGGAAAATAAATTGCCAAAGGCACTTGGAAGAAAATAGTCATTTTTATTTATGTTTGTTGTTCAAATGACCACCTGAAGAAGCCTGAGAAACCAGATTTAAGGTAAAAGAAGCAGTTTTAAAGCCTGTATTTCTTTCTACTGGCTTATTATGTACTTATGCATGTGAGACTAGAACACCATTGAAGCTTACAGGTGCAAAACCTAGTGTTCAGACTCTGTCCAGTGCTGTCTGTAGCCTGCTCTTTGTTAAGAATTCTCTTTTGTGGTTTTGTTGTAACTCAAACATTAGAAGCGTGTTACTTAACTTTTTTTGTAGTTGTTTTCTGCTGGAAAAGCCAGAAAAGCAGGTATTTTTCATGCGTCATTTAATTTGAAACTTCTAAAACCATTCAGTGAACTGAACTGTAAAGACCTCGTTCATTTCTTTTCATTAAATTCCATTTAAGTTGAGTTTATCAAGGCTTGCTTTCCTGGCAAAGGGGTATTCTGTGTCTTGTATTTGCACATTAAAATAGAAATACAGTTTATGAAAACACATATGCTACTGATAGGTTTTAAAAACTTTTTTCAGGGCCTCTAGTCTAAAAAGGGTAAGCATAAAAAAATTTAACAACCTCAAGCACCACAGAAAAATGAAACTAGCTATAAATATTCTTACTATTTTACCTCATATCGATTCTATCCAAATTGCATAGAAGGCATACAGAACCACTTTTCTGGCTTTACTCAGTCTTCAAACAATGTTCCTATAACTTCATGAATGAAAAATAGCTAAATTGATTCAGGACCAAGTGTTGTACTATGGCACTAAAGAGTAGCTTGGTATGTCCTTGAATGTGCTTTGTGTTCACAGCACAAAGAGGGGGTTATCTTCTATTTCTCCACCTGAGTATCTTCCACCACAAGTGCTTATAACTGGAAATAGACAAAACTGGACATTCAAGTTAAAGATAGACCTGAAATTCCTCTTGAAATTCAAATGGAAAAACTCTCTTACAAGTTCTTAAAAATATTTTAACCTGTTTCTCTATAGCCTGATTTTTTATTATTGTTCTCTTGACAACAATACCACAAAAAGGGTGGCCCAGTGTTTAGCCCAATATGAAGTAATAATGTTAACATTATCCTGTTTAGCCCAATATGAAATAATAATGTTAACTGCGGTAGGCGAGGACCCTCCAGTGGTGGGAGAATGATGACAATCAATATGATCACACATCAAACTCGTTTATTGCATCTGAGGGCTTCACTTATATATCCTTAGGGTTCATTATGGACACTGGTCAAGATATGATTGGTCACATTCGAACGATAACCAACATACGACTGGCTAAGCATAATGTTACATTTGTCAAACCCCTCCCTCTTGCAGTTTGCACCTCTGCTTTTTGCTTCTTAATAGGGGTTCTTCGGTACTCTCCCCACTGCTCAAGGTCGAGCCGTCCTTGTCGGTGATGGGCTCCTCGCGGTTATGACGCCGTGGTCTCCAGCCATTGCCACTGTCCATGGCCCTGCTCAAACATCCGTTCCCCAACAGTTAACAGTGTAAAAATATTCCAGATCGAATGTTTACTGTTATCTCTAGGTAGATGTCAACCAATGAAATCTAGTTCTAAAGTATTACCTGCTGAAACTTAGGAGGCATTTGCCTTTGTCAAAAGGTGGCATAACCTTGTAACATCTACTGGTTTCAAGCACACTAAACAGGCACGAACGCCTGAGCAGGCTCTTCTTTCAGGTATTATATAAAAGAAAGCTAGAAAGGGATGACCAATACTAATAGTTAAAACTGTTAGTTTATTTAGTTTTCGTTTGTCTCTAGAAGATCATGCCTCATTAGATTGTCTATTAACGCTGAAAAAGAAGCAAAAACATTGTCAGATAGTGCCTATACAGAGTTTAAATTTTACCCCCATATATAGCCATGTCCGTATACCTATACAAACACACACATTTTTGGGAATAATTGATTATATATGAAAGAATATCTGTTTTCAAATATCCTTCCACAGAGGAGAGATGAAATTCAAAAAGCACACTATACAAACATTTTCTTACCAGGACACCAATGATGTAAGTGGTTTATCCTGTAAGTGAGACACTTTTTGTATTAAGAAAACTTCACATGCTTACACGTCTTTCACCTTCCTTTATTTACATTTTCTCTGATGGTTCTTGCTGCTTGAAACATATATCCAAACGAATTTTCAACTCTTAGTGCTTCCTTCAAAGCTGAATTTGTGGCATCTTTCATTGCAGTGGTAAGAGCAGACGATATCAAGAGGAGTGCGCAACTGCAAATTCATTGCAACAGTAAACCTATCAAAAAGCCCAGCTTAAACTAAATTGTAAAGCTAAATAACCTGAATCAGAGGAATAAGGAAAAAAGAGGCCTGGAGGTTGGTAATTTCTACATAATCCCAGAACCTGTGGCTCAGACATATCCTTGGAAAAGAAGCTGGGTGGCAAGAAAGAAATAACAGATTTGGATAGCTGCACGGACATATCTTTTCCCATGTTTTCTCTCTGAGAGCTGTGTCTCATTGTGAAAACACAGCTCTCAATAATACTCATTTTTTGTCATTTCCTATTGCTGTAAATGTTCTGTACTTAGATAAGGAAAAGAACGCATGGATTTTTTCCCCTCTCTTGTTTAAATAGGTCATTGTTTACAAACCTGGCTGGGACTATTACTTGAGGATGCAGGTGGCACCATCTGTCCCTAAGAGCTATGTGCCAGACAATTCTGGCTTTGCTTTGTATGTGAACATTTTTCCTGCATAAAATTGCCGTATGCAGACCATGTGAAAATGACTGCCCAAAATGCAGAGTCACAAATGCACAGCATATACAAAATAACAGACCTCAACAATTCTTTTTATTTCAACAGCACAAAAAAATGAGAATTTCTGTTTGACATTTTCTCTTAAGGCATTTCAATCAGAGTTAAAAATTACATCCTAAATCAGAAAGGTAACATGTGAACTGCTTTAGAGAGCTTTTGTTTTCCTGAAAAAACAGTGCCTTGCATCTCTTTCTAGGTAGCCTGAATAAAACCTCTCTCCTGTGGCCACAGGGCAGTGAAACACAGCAATGTGGGGCTCACCTTCTGTACCTGCACTGCCAGCTCTAAGCTTGAGTATCCTACTTTCCCCAGGCATCCAGACCAGCCCATTCCAGAGCAGAAGGCTTATCATCCCATAATAAATTACCTTGGTATGAGTGGCAAGCATGATGAACCTAGTGCCCCACATAAAAACGCTCTGCCAACTGTTGGAGAAGCAGGGCCCTGATGGCCTTTGAGGTCCTGCTCCCAAGTGCCTTTCCTGTAAGCTGCAGTTTCTGAGCTCATCTCCCCTGCAGGACCTATGCTTCCACAGTAACCCATGGACTTGGATTGGAGGATTCACAGAACGGTCCCATTTCACAAGAAAATACCAGAAAACTCACTGTAACTTTTGTTGTAAAATTAACCCACCAAGTTAGAGACGCCTAGTGAGGAAGCTCCCTGTTTGTCAGAATACACATTTTCAGAGGAAACTTTCTTGGCAGGGCACCAGAGAGGTAACAGGCCTATTAAAGGCAGGTTATGCCTGTAATACCTCTAGGTTATGCCCTGTGACTCCACTGAAGTCCACTGAACTTAGTCACTGGGCAATGCAAAGGAGCTCCGCTGCGACTAAGCTCTCAGTAGCATGCATGGAGCCCCAGTAGGTCTAGTGGAGATGCAAAGACATATATGATGGCAAAACTTGGCTTGTTGCTATATATCAAGATGCAGGTGGCATCATACTCAACGGGTTTCTAGTCATTTGGCAGGTGTTCACAGCTGTCTAAGAGCAGAGGAAAAACCCAATTCACATTTGGGCAGTGGTCTGTTTGGGAAAAAATTACATTTGTGGGTTTTTCAGTTTGCTGTTGTTACTTGCCACTTTGAAGTTTGGTGCTATTGCTAGAGAGAAAAAAGGGGGTGTTCCCCCTTCCCCACATGATTCATGCAGTTATTGATTCCAGGTCAAAAATGAAGGGACAAGTATTTACCCAGATTTTGGATGATATATGTAAACATCTGCAACGTACAGGTTGGATAAATGTTACACAATGTGTTTTTCCATACAACACCATTGTTTTTATTATGAGAGTCCTTTAATCTAATCTGTTTATCTATGCAGGTTTAAAAGCTTGCACTCAGCATATATTTTGGAACACCAGAAATGTATATCATTGTTTCATAGGAAACCTAAATAACTTTGTTGTGCTAAAGGACATGGGAAAAAGAAGTGCCTAAATGCAAACAATTGTGATTTTATCCTTTGGAAAATCTGAGGGAAGCTATGTTTGTTGGAAAAGTTTATTACTCTGAGTAGCGTGAACAATTTTCTGATCTCCACTGATCTGCTCAGTTGCTTTTCTTTTTTCCCTCCCTTGCTCTGTCTTTTCATACCAGGCATATGTTCAGGCTGTGGATAATAAAATGACTGCCATTTAGGCAACATATTTCCATTTGCAGGGTAGCTTTTTCCAACTATATTGCCACAGTTTGACATTGCAGATTTGGATGGGTTTTTTTGTCAAATCTTGTTTGTTCTGCCCAGCCTATAAACTCTTCCTAGTCATACCAAGCATGTCACAGGATTTGCAGAGACGACCGAAAAGTACAGCTGTCCCTTCCCTAAGTAGCTCCCAGAAAGCCAAATCTGAGCACCTCAAGATAGGCTTCAGGAGGAGCCGGGCCGTTCTGCTGTTGCCCTCAACCACCACGGAGGCTGGGAGGAAATGCCGGGGTTTCCCCCGCAAACTGCGAAGGCTCACTGCCACCTGTGGGCAACGACCAGCATCAGCACGTAGTGCGAGTCTGAAACCCCGCAGCCAGGAGAAGGTCACCAACTGATTGGGCTCTGCTGAGGAAAGACCCTCTGTTGCTAAAGCAGCTGCAGAGCCACTATCTGCAGACACCAGTGGGATGCAGAGCCTGACGTCCAAACCGTTGTCTTTAGACCAAGTCAGTGTGAGTGGCTCTCTGGCTTTCAAGGAGCTCGTCTCCCATGGGCTGGGCAAGAGCTCTGATCCACTGTCTCTTTTGATGAATGAAGCCTTTGTCATGGCTCTGCCCATTTTTAGACCTCTAGCATCCCATAAAGGATAACCACAGGTGTTCCTTCTTCTGACTGGCTGCTGTTTTCCCCAGGCTTGAAAAAACTTGGTGATACTGGAGACTTAATCTCTTCTGTTAGGCTGGACTAAATGTGTTGATGTTCGAAACCTTATCAGTGGTGAATAGGATGAACAAATAGAAGCAGACAGCAGTTCTAGTCTCACAAGCCTTGTTTGCTTAAAAAAACTGAGCTAAAACTTTGAGTTTGCAATTTGAAGGTATTCCCAAAATCAATCCTTTGGATTAAATACAGAACTTGATTGATAAACAAAAACGTTTTTAATCATTTGTTTCTGGAGTGGCACCTCTGTTGATCTAATGTCATATGACGCTCTGTAGGGGAAAATTCAGTTTATTTCTGTAGAATTATCGAATATCTCAAGTTGGACATTACCCATAAGGATCATAGAATCTAACTTCCTGCTCCTCACCCTAACCTAAAACTAAATAATGATTGAATTCTAAGGAAGCAATTCTGTGGAATTACAAATTATTGGCATGACCGTAAATAATTTTTTAATGTAAGGAGCCACTGGGGAAATATCAACAAAATAATTGAATCTATTTGAAAAGAAAGCATGCAGGTAAGAAATAGCCTGCATTTTTAAATTTCATAAACATTTTACAGCAAAAGAAGCAAGTAAACAACAGCAAGCATATATACCTGAGTGTAGTACGTATATAGTACCATATATGTACTATTTCATAATTGCAACTGCATACTTCTATGTATGTACATTTGCATATAGTTGTCTTTAAATTGTGAGTACTAGTGTCATACTTCATGTGTTCATTTGCAGTCATGAACTTGTAAGTTTCTCTATCCCTGAACTGGAAAAGACAGAGCAGTGTATCCAAGCAGAATCCAACCACACACAATCTGAGGTCTATGTGGGCACTGTGGAGTGTAATTCTCTCCGCTTGCACACACCAAGTGAGAATTTGCCTAGAAGACTTTTTACATTTTAAATATTCAGTAGTTAAATGTTAGTATTTATATAAAATTATATAAATATTTACTAAATATTAGTAGTTCACTACATTAGGGGCTTAGTCACTTTTCTTCCACTGAATACCTTTTCATACTGCTGCACAGCTGTAGCCGGCCAGGAGTGGAGGGGTTGGGAACTGCACCTTTAGAAAGCCCTCGATTGAGCCGCTCTGGGCGGAGTCACACATTGTGCAACTGCCATGGAGTTCAGCCAGACTTCTTGGCTCTGACTGAGTTGCCAAACACCACAATAGGTATGTGATCTTATCTTCTTAATAGTGTGTAAAAAACTTAGTACAATTTGGACACAGTATAAATATTGTTGACAGTGTTCTTTAGCAAAATTATTCATAGTAGCTTAGTTCCAGCTGCGCAGCTCCTGCTGTGTCTCTTTCTTAATAATACTCTTATAATAAATATTTACAATGCAGTACCTGTCTTCCCAGAAGGTACAAAGATTTGTCTATGAATTCTTCTTTAAAAAAAAATATTTTTTTTAATGTATTTCAAAACTTATAATAATTTATTATAGTTTTGGCAATATCTGAGATGGCTGTACATAAAAGGATTTAGGAGATTTAGGACATCTGTTAATCTTAGGATATCTAATTAAATATTACTATATAAACATAATGGTTTACCAAATATTTACATATTGAGTGATGTGGAAATATGAAATTTCATTTTATAACTTGTTTTGTGAAAATTGACATTTTCATCAGTGTACATGAACCTGAGCTGTAGTAAAATACATGTCAGCAAATTCAGGATGAGCCATAAAAATAACAGGCTTCCCTAACCTTGAGAAAAATAGATGTATATGCATGTGTGCCATATGCATGCCTGTTTAAGAGGAGTTAAGTAAGCTAATGAAAGAAGATTTATCAACGACTATCTAACATGTCTCTGAAGCCTTTGATCTCTAAATATCTGGAATCTGGAAGATCATGCTGGCTGTTATCACTCCGTGACTGCATTTTTAGTCTTTGACTCTTCCCTAGGCCTTCAGCGCTGATCTCCAGGAGATAGAAAGCATGGCTAAACTGACCTTTTTCCTGCCATATTACAACTATTCTTACAATAAGCTTGTAGAAGAGAGTGTAATGTGACCTGAGAGAAACCTGGTCTTTTTCTGTGGCAACAGTTCCCTCTGGCTTCCCAGCTCTGCCACTTTCCAAGCTTGGAAGGGACTTAGGGGTCAGTGGCACTGTGGAGAGGTGCAGAGTTTTGAAGCAGTCAAAAGCTAGTAGAGTGAACCCTTGGAAGTGGAGCAGGTGGACCTCAGCACTGTATTGTTCTATTGTTCTGCTTATGCAGCCCCTGCCTGATCCTAACTGATCTTATCGCTGCTTCCTTGCTAGCGTAACTGTTATATATGTCTTTCAGCATTTGATGGATAGAACCATTGGTACAAAAGTCAGCTGAATCCCTTCTGCTGGTCTCAACCCAGCCCGCATTTGCTGTCTACTGCCTAGAGGTCCAGCTGCCTGCTTTTCTGTGCAGCTGAAAAAAGTGTTTTTTCCTCGCTAGAAAATGGCAGTTAATGAGACATCTCAAGAACTGGGTTCTGTGTTCAAAGCTTGCTGCACAGCCATTCCCAGGGCAAGGGTTCTTTCACACCTCTGAATACTGAAGTATGTAAAGTGAAGGTGTGTCACATTACTGAAGCCAAAGAAAGAGCACAGTGAGGGAAGCAAAAGAACAGTGGACCTCTAAAGAGAAATTTCCTCTGGCCTGTTTTCAGTTCCAAAACAAATGCAGAAATTGGGCAGCTGCATTTCATGCCACTTCCACCATATGCCAATTTCCATTTCTCCTCCTCCTTGAAAATTTAGCAAACACATCTCTGCATTCGCTTGTTTGCCTTTCCTGTTATGTATGGGGCCTGGAAAGATAGCAAATGCAAATATAAGGTTCATAACTGCTGCTTTCTCCTCATGCACCTGCAGAGACAGCACTACCCCATTTTGAGGATGCAAGGCCCTCACACTGCTTCTGCTGGAAGCAAAGGGATATTCTCACACCGCAGCCATTTCATTTAACTTTAGACCTCAGGTTTTTAAGGGACATGTCACTGAGTACTCACACTGACTGAGTAGAGAATGACTTTGCTTATAGTCCTGTAGGTTTCCTTCACCTCCTTTATTTTGGGGTATTTACTCTCCTGAAAAGCAATGCAGAAAATACATTCAGGACCGATGATCTAAGTTTAATAGGTATAATAACTGTTGAATTCTGAAGATCATGGAACAAAAGGAGATACTGGTATATGTTTGCTCCAACCATGGTGCATTATCTCATTCAGCTCTGAAGGTGAAGGTATAAAGCAGATAATGAGAGATACAAAGAAGAGAGCTATGGGGAAACAGGAAGTCTCTTATCTGCCTTGTATGCTTTCTTTCAGGATTAAAAGCCTTAAAAGCAGTACCACATCTATCACCCGTGCTGGGAAACAAAGGTACAAGGAAAGAGTGGCCCTGATGCTAAGACAGTTGATAAGGAGCTCTGTTGCTCTGCTTTGCAGTAAGTTTGGTACCATGGTAAGGCATGATGATGGTGGACAGCTCAGACAATAGGAGAAAACATCTCACTGCAAGTGGTCTGCACAAACAAAACCATCTTTACTGTGCTTCTGGAGGTGCTTCCTTATAGAGGTTAATGTAGACTGCACACAATGTACTTCAAAATGAATGAACTTGTCTCCAAGACTTTGCCAGCCACAGGTTCCCCAGCCTTGGCTTGACTCTGTGAAGCACATGTACTTTTCCTACTCATGTTGCGCCTTCACAGGAAGGAAAGATATCTCAAAAATCCCATGGCCATAAACACCTGTACTGTAATTCTGCTGACCACTACCAAGTTGCCTTATAGGCATTTTGCTTATGGCAATTGCCCCCCTCTGAGTAATAAAGCAGCCTCAGATGATGTGCCTCCCAGCTGGAGCAATGTTGTTCCATGGTTACCTATAGGTCCAAACTTCTTTTGCTCTGATGAGCCTAGGATGCCCTTCCTATTACCAGTGTAAACTGGCCTCCTCTGTTCCTTAGGCTTCTGGTTTTCTGCCAGGAAAATGAAATAAAAAATATAAAACATCTGGAAAAAAAGCCACATAATTACATGTGGATGTCCTTACACTTTCAATTCAATATTGCTGAGTTCTGCATGTTTTATCTTTCTCTCTTTCTGAATTTTGACCTTCCCTTTCTTTTCTGTCTCCTTCTTCTCAATAACTAATTTCCTGGGAAAGCACCAACACATGCATAAATACTGTGGTGCCAAACAGCGCAGGGATGCCATCCAGTTGCATCACAACTGCGCAGTTCTGAGTGCTCCTGTCCAGGATAAGACTTGATGTAGAAGTGTCTCTTCATCTTTTTTTTTTTTTTTTTTCTTAAAAATAAAACTAAATTTATATCATGCTAAACATTTCCACCTGTGTT
This sequence comes from Psilopsiagon aymara, assembly GCA_024733675.1. NCBI lineage: Eukaryota > Metazoa > Chordata > Aves > Psittaciformes > Psittacidae > Psilopsiagon > Psilopsiagon aymara. The sequence goes on from JANRGW010048902.1 coordinate 23,177, forward strand.
CACGTTTTCTGTGTGTGTGATTTATTCAATCATCTTTAACATTGTTTATTTCCGTATTTTCTTTTTATACTTTTGCTTTAAGTGTTTGTGGTGGAGGAAAGACATTGCTGGAATATGTGTGTTTTGCAGTGTTTACTCTGGCCATGAGATTGCAGAGATGTACCTGGCCAAGATTTGTCAGACATAAGTAGTTTTAGTTTGCTGGGTTTTCTTTCAGGAGATGACAGAAATTGCGGGGAAGCCTGACCTGAAGGACCCTAAAAAGGAACTTGATTTTCAGAAAGTAAGAATAGTTTTCCCCTTTGAAAACAGATGTTTTGACTGGCAGACGTCCAGTTGTTCCACTTCTTCTACTGTCCAGAGGCATATGGGCAAAGCCAGCCAAGCAGTGAGAGAGCAGAAGGTCACTGAGAGGGTAGCTGCTTTTTCTTGTCCTCCAGCTTCTCTTTGCTCCTGCAGAATGGCCCAACATGCAGAAACATTGATATCATCAGAGACAATAAAGTTGTTCCTCTGGGAAATGCTGGGGTAGTCTACCAAGGACTACCAAGAGTAGCAAGGAAAACAGACATCTGTTTCAGATGTGTGGCTTGACCATGAGGAGTGAGTTGCAGCAGTGAGACAGCAAGGTATTACGATTTGTAGTTAAAAAGGACAGCTTGACCCTCTGAGGAGCAGGCTGCCATCATGCCAACAATATGAGTTACTAGAAAACTTCCCCTTTCATTTAACAATGCTGTAAGCATGGATGTGTTCTGACACTGCCTGTTGTTTGCTCACTTTGCATGGAAGAGCTGTTCCTGGTTGGAAAAGCTGCTCCTGCTGGAAGAAGTACAGCTCAAAGCACTCAGCCGCACCACAGCATTAACTCAGCTATTTTTCCTCATGATGTGTGAACTGTTTTTTTCCCAGTTCTTGTTTTTTGCTGTGGAGTTTGCTGTGTGACTTTCCGGTCCTCTATATTTAAGTACTTTGTTGAGAACTGGGCCCTAAAAGACACCTAAAATATTTCGCTGCAGAAAGACAAGTATAGAAAGAGCTTGTATGAATTGAATCCCAGTCTGTTACTGTAAGGAAAGCTTAGCAGTCAGCTTATACTGTCAATTTCCTGCTGGCACAGGTATTGCCAATCCTGAGAGTTCCTGTAGTTCCATGCAAAACCTACTGCCCATCCATCAGCAGAATACAGGCCTTTTAATTTAGCCATGGTGATATATGTGTAACTGAGCCCAACAAAAAAACACAAGGAAAAATGCAGTTCCCCATTCTTAACCTCCTCTCCAGCTCCCCGACCTCCCTCCTTCACTCTGCAGTTGGAAAGTGAAAACAGAACTTTAGCTCTGTTTTCTCTCTCCTGGTAATCCTCTGTCAAGAGGCCGTCTGTCACTCTTTCCACCTCAATGAAAACATCATCAGCTTTTTCATTTTAAGTGTTGACTTGAGAGACAAACCAGCCCTCATTTGTACCTTAATGTTCTTCTAGAAAGTGTTTCAAGATTTCAGGTTACACTCAGCAAGCTAGTGCCCAATGGGTCTAAGGGCTTAGACGGAGCTGGCCTCTCAGCTAGGAATTTATTGATTTGATACAGTTTCTTTTGTTACTTCTGAAACACAAGGCACGGCTCAGGGAAGGGGGGAAAACTATGATTAATAAAAGCATGAAATAAAACGCATATGTAAATGGAGATAAACAACAGGCTGCGAGCAGAAAACATGTAGGAATTGAATTTGCAGAGAAAATACACTCATGTTGTCGGAAAACAAAAATTAAAAAAACTCAGAAAGTCAAGCTTTCCATTCCATGCTTGCTATGGTCCCAAGCAGGGCTGTGCATGCCACTCCCTTTCAGAAGGTCTGTCCCATGCTGCAAGTACGGCTTGATCAGAATAGCCTACAGGTCTCCCTGTTTTGGTTTCTTATCCTGCACTAGCATGTACTTCACATGGAGGAGTAAAGTTTATGAATCTGAATCTAAGTGGAAAATGATGGAGCTAGTTAAACAGGTTTACCACAGGCTATATGAAAGTCATGATTTACCAGGTGTTGCCATTTAGCTGTCATTTAGATGATACCATGCATGTAAGAGAATGGGTGTTTTTTGATAATACTGGGTGGATAGACGCTGGTTAGCGCAGACTGTTTTACATGGACTGTGCTGATGGTAATCCATTTCTGTCTCAAACACCCATGATTTTACTCCTAAAGCACAAACAGCAGGAACTATTTTGTTTCCATACTTACAGAGATTTGGTGGCTAGCAAATAGAGAGAGACAGAGATGCTGTATATGCTGGCACGACAAAAAAGGGTACCAGGGTGCACCCCTTGTGAGCTTGTAAGACAAAGCAAGATGGCAGACAATTTAATTTAAACCACAGACCCTACCTCCACAGATAGAACCAGGCAGAAAAGGAGGATTAGAAGGTTCTCTATGAGGAAACTGGACCCTATAGATATTTTCTATGCTGTTGTGTTACACCACCTGTACCCTTACTGACTTATTCTGGATTTGCACCTGAGTAGACACGGGTAGATCACATTCATGGTCTAATACAGTGACTGCTAAATGACACTAATCACCCAACAATGCTTCCGAAAAAGTCAGGAAGTATAAAAATGATAGAAGAAGAGAATGGGAGCAAAAAGTTGTGTGCTTGAATAGCTTACAAAGCTGGAGTCTTCTCATGGGGCTACTTAAAAGCTGTAAAAAGTTGGAAGTGTTTAAGTAACAATTGTTGAATTGAAGCAGCACAAACACTGCTGACAAGGACTGACATTAAATGTAATGATTGGATAGAAAGGCTGGTTTTGCTACCACATTATTTATTAGTTACATTAATATTAGATTCCTGGTGGAGTTGAATAATTTGAGGTTTAGGATTTTTATTTTTCTCCTACTTTATTTTTGCTCTGCATAATTTTTTAAGGAGAATGTTATAAAAAACTCACTTCAGTAGTTATGTGGGAATATACCACAAAGAATCTAATCCACAGGCATAGGGTATTTAGTTTTTCTCAAAGTAAGAGAAGAGGGGTTTAAAAATGTGTAATTTCCATTATATGATTTCTTCAGTATCAACAAAATGAAGCTTGTTAAAGGAAAGAGTAATCCTTCCCCCCCATCTTGTTTGTAACAGTGAAATGATAGGATTAATTCACTGTTGCTCTTTTCCCATGAACAAAAATGCATGGAAAGAATATTCTCTTTTGCGAAGGATACACTTATAAATGAGTTTAACACATGATTGATATTTTAATCCATGCTTAATCTACTTCTCTAGATCTTTAAAGAGTCTAACAACTCAATAGATAGTTTATAGCCATCTAGAATACATTAATCTCTTTAAGATGACTATAACATCTGTTAATCATTTGTTACCCACTTGCATGCCATTTATAAATGCAACCTTTACACAACATTTGAGTGAAATATTTTGTGTTTGTACAACACGTTCCTTTCAAGGAATGCAAAGCACTTTGTAAGCATCATTTAGTTAAGGCTTATTACTCCCACATGTTATAGGCAAGCTGTATCCTCATTTTACCAATAGACAGACTAAGAAATAGGGTTACATCCATACTGGAAGAAGAAAGTGGCACTTGTGAGCTACGTCAAATCAGCAGACTTCGGTATCCCTCAGACTCCCTGTATGAATTCCTGCCTGCAGCTAGTACCACACAGTATTCTTATTGTGAAGACTCATGCTTACGCATGAGACTTAGGCTATTGTGGTCACTTCCTAAAGTGAACATGAATAGCCCTGCACACTTACCTGCACCACAACGTGGATTTCTGACCCAAGACCAGTGGGACTCACTGAAATGAACCTATGAGGAATCTGCCTGAGTGTTATGGGCAGATCTGGGGAAGCTCTAACAAAGCTGGACAGAGTTCTGAAAGCAATCTAGCCATGGTAGCATAGTACTTAGCAATATTCCAAATTAGAGGCCAACTCATTTCTACAGCTTTAAGCCTTTTCCCCGCTTTTTGTTACCTGTTTGGGAAAGCATTTGCTGATTGCTTCCCTCTTACTCTGTAACTGATATGTCATACTGCTACTCTGTCATACAGTGACAGCCGCTCAGACTGCAATGTACCTTATCCATGACCAGTCTTCCAGCTCTCTGACACTGTAATGCCACATTTTGCCCTTGGTCTTTCTGCAGAAAAGAGAGAGAAGTCTCCACTTAATCTTATTTACCACTCCTTTTTCTGTCAGACCTAAGCATCTGTGGTGGCTTAGGCCATAAATCAGCCACACAGTTTGCTACATGGAGAATCGAAAGAATGCAACTCCCACAGGTTGAGATAAGAAC
>JANRGW010048903.1:0-57339 GCA_024733675.1 Psilopsiagon aymara
CCTGATTTTCAGGCTTCAACAAGGACCTCTCCAAACCTAGGCAAACCTACCAGAAGTCAAGCAAGCTGCACCTGACTAACAGTTCTCTGGAATGCGCCAGTGAGCTGGTAAAGAGATAAAATGAAATATTTTCATGAAGGCTCATCAAAAGTATGCCTATCATGAAGTGTGATTGTGTCTCACAGTGCAGAACAACACTGACAAAATGGCTGGAATTGATTCTGCCACTTTTTGTGCCCTTGCTATATTCTTGGTCTCTGGCTTGCCCTCAAGCTTAACAATGAAGTGATTCTATATAATGGGTGGACTAGAGAATTGCATATGTGTGCTTTACTTAATTGCCTGTTGCATGCTGTGGTCGATCATGCAATAACAATGAACCCATTATAATTAAATCTGGGAATTATTAATTGATTCCATTTACGCATACTGTTGTCTTCCACAGGAGATGCAGGAATCTATCGCCTTCAATGAAATCACTCTAAAAGTCTTGGGGACTGTTTGAAGTCATGTAAGACAGAGATTTACTGATGGTAGGTATTCCTAGTGAAGATTAGGTAATTAATCTTGTGTACAAATAAAGCCTTAAATGAGCATTGTAATCATTTTGTTTGTTTGCTTTTTAATGTCAAAAATTAAAGACTCAACTTGTTTACTGCCTAACTATAGATCGGTTTGTGTGGAGATGTTTATAATGAAATTCAGCAGCAAGGGAGCAATATAAAAACCAAGGAACTGGAACAGATCTCAGGAATAGAAGTTCAGTATTGTCCTAATAATTATGCTGGCAGCTGCATTTGCATGAAACCATGCTTTTTCTGCAGTACTCAATTAAGGTTATTCAGCTGCCTTGATGTGTTTAGAAACAAAACCACTGGCATCCAAATAAGGCTAATAACAAAAATGCAATATGATGTTTCCCATTTCCAGCAAAGGGTAAGAGAACAGATGTTCCTTATGTTGCCATGTTTCACCAGCACAGGGGGGAGCTGAGAAAGTTTGCAATTCATAGTGACAGTGCCATTAAACTAATGTAGTGCAGAATGTGCACGATGGAAGCATGCAGCTATTAACAATCTGTTTGGGCACAGAGGAAAGGACGGGGAGAACTAGAATTGACCTTTCAGGTTAAAAAAGAAATACAAACTAACAAAAATATTCTCTGGCTTCTCTTCCCATATTGTACAGAGCTGTCAGCTATTAGGTAGGACTGCCGATGGTATTCTAGGCTCATTTTGCTGTCCGGACATTCAGGATCCAAAGGGAAATGGTTGCTTTGTCCCATTGCCCTTGGCTTATGGGTGGAAGTGGGGTGCACAGTGCTGCACAGGCAGGCAGCTATGCCACCAAAGAGGACAGTCAGCACTGCCAAACAGTGACCTCGGGCCATGATTCAACCTCTTGATCTCTGGTAGACAGCACATCTGTGGGTCCACGCCAGGACGCAGCCTTACCACGACACAGGATGGACCAACACAAGGTGGCAGTGCTCTCAGGAAATTGCTGCAGCTTCTCCTTCTGTACCGTCCATTCCCAGGGTGGCTGCTGGTGTTTGCCACCTTGGCACTGCCCAGTCAAGCCATGGCCATGGCATGGCCATGCCCTTGCACCCTCATGTCCCACTTGGTGCTCGGGTGCCCCACAAGTTCAAGGCGCAAGGCTGGCAGCTGGCACAAGGAAACAACACATCTTCACTGGGATGCGGCTGTTCCCATGGCCTATGGTTGCTGGGGTGCCTGTGGGGACCCAACTAGTGGGGCTGGGGGAATGCACATGATGGGGAAGCCACCCTTACTTTTCAAAACTGTTTGTTCCTCTCCAGAAGCTTCCTGGTAGCGGATATTTGCAACACATTGTCACGAGCAAGAACAAGACCAAGAGCCGCAGAGTGAAGCACCCCTGGTTTGGACCTTGCCCACAAGGCCCTGCCCTAGAAGCACAGCTCTTGGTGGGTTCTTGGCAGGACAACTGTGCAGCTCCCTATTGAGGCATGGCCACTGACACGAAGGGGTGAAGCACAGTGAGACAGCTAACCAAGCCTCAAGACTGCCTGTGCTCCTCAGGGAACACCTAAGTCCTTCTGAAGCCATCCTCCAGCCCTCCCTGTGACAGCTGAGCAGGGGGAGCCTCTCTTGCTGGAAATCCCCAAAATGAGCTGAGCAAACCATTCAGCAAACATATTTCCCCTGGGAGAACTCCCCTCCTGAACTCGAGTCATCCTAATGTCCCAGGGACCTAAAACGAAGAGCAAAGTATTGTACGAACACATGTTAGCACATTCTGGGGAAGGGGGAATGAGGAACCACAGACTGCATTCACTCCCTTGAAGCCTCTGCCAGGGCTCGGTTAATAGTTCAGGCGTCGCCACTGGGGCAGGCTGGGCACTGGGGTGGGAATGCTGCTGGAAGACACACAATATCAAGCAAAGGGTAGATCTCCAGTGAGGCAGATGAGATCAGGGCCACCAGCAGAGAGGGAGACACACAGAAACCGGTGGCTGCCAAAGCAAAGCGTTGAATGTATCCCATATTGATTTTAGTTTATGTGCACATTCCTTGGGCGGGCTGTGGGCGCCTGTGCTGCCGCAGCAAGCAGGTTAGGCTCAGCCTACTTCTGAGCGAGCGCCACAGCATCTGAGGGGGACGGAGCACCTCTCCAATGGCAGCAGGTCCTCAGCACTTTGCAGGATCAGCCCCTTTGACACATCTGGAGTATTTTGACTGACTTTCCTCCAAATGTGTCTTGTCTTGGCACACAATGCCAAAGTAAATAAATAAATAGACTAACAAGCAGAAATGCCTTTATGCCTTTACCGGACATTATTCTGGGCTGATTGGTTGTGAAACTTTACTCAAAACCCCAAAACCACAAAAACTGCCAGTTTTCCAAGCCCTGTGTTTTTCATAGCTCTCATAGCATTCTGAATAGTTTGCATTATTTCAGACATAGAATAAATATACATTTAAACTGGTTGGATTATTGACCCAGAACAAAAAAAAAAAAAAAAAAAAAAACCAAAATCTGAAGAGCACTTAACTCCTTGTTCTGTTTCTTTTTCCCATGAAATGAAATAAGAATTAATACCACTGAATTATGCCTTGGACTTTCACATTTACAGATGTAAAGGCTGACAGTAGCCTGACTGCTAATGCATTTGTGCAAAATTCACTGGATAGGTGTACTTTAAACTAAAAACAAATCAAAATTCACCACTTGTGTGCCTGTGGCATTTACTTGGAGCATGTCTATAAAAATGACCTGAGACACTCACACAGGTTTTTTAACTGTGTTCTAAACCATGTTCTCTAATATTAGCACATCACCATGCTTCAGCTGAACTCAGTAAAACACTTTGGGCTTCAGTTATATACATTTTATACATAGAGCTGTATAAAGACAGGTGAGTTGGCCAGAGCAGTGCCTAAGTCCGTGGCAGTGGAAAGAAATCTTGACCATCCACTCTCTGCTCTTGTATTGTTCATGAATGGTATTTGGTGATCACAGACTTAACTTTTAAGGCCAGAGGTCTGCAATAACATCCGGATGGGGTATAGCCTTATGTGAAGCACAAAGTGCCAGTGTTGATGCCATACCCTGGCACAGCTGCCTGTCTGAGCCCATCCAAGCTGCACACTCAACCCCTGCCCAGGGTCATCAACAGCCACAACACCTTAGGGAAAAGGGGCATGTTAGGGCTGCCAGTCCCCCACTGGAAAATCAGGCACAGAAGGCAATTTCTCCATTATTCCTTCAGAAATGCTGTTGTGTTTCATATGGTCATAACTCCGTAAATTCAGCAGACTGCCAAACAAACACAAAAGGCTACTTGAGGACAGGAGGACAGATGTCTGGGAAGGAAAACCAGCCTGTTATATTTGGAGATCCTGCTGTAATGAGTAAACTTATACAGTTACTCAAATACAAATGCCTGGGTAGCTGAAGTGTCATATATGATTAAATCTCTGCAACAAATTATGTTAATATTGTTACTTCAAGAACACAAATTAATTAAAAAGTTACAAAATGTAGGCATGGAAATCATGTTGTCTAGAACCTGTATAGACGTTTCCCTTTTCAAACAATTGCTGGATTAATTACTGTAGTTGCAAGAAAGTGAGAATCTTTGTCAAGTGAGGTGTTAGAGTCCTCACTGAGTAACTCACTCTCTGTATTCTTTATGAACACAAATGTGAAATGAGGAGATATTTATAAAGGAGCATGAACAGCACTGTGTCCATACTTCTTATACTAATTGTAACTTTGATATCATTTCAATTAAACACTTTAGCTGAAAACCAAAGCTAAACAAAGCAAAATAAAACCACTTAACGGCTAAATGTAACAGTTCCAGCTCTTGCTCTCTCTCTGTATCTTAGCATTTGTGCTCTTCTTCGGTTATAAGCAAATGGATTGGGGATTTTTTTTTTTTCAGCTTCATATTTGTTTCTGACCTGTTTCATCCACTTGCCTAAACAATTCTCTCACAAGATAGAAAGTCAATGGCATTTGGGTAGTTTCTTAAAATCAGGAATTTGCTTTAGTGTGATCTGGATAAGGAAGTGCTTTCCTGAAATGGGGTCTTGGTCCAAGTTTCACTTCTAGTGAAAAAATGTTTTCTTTAGAGCAGTAATAATTAAACTGTGGAAACAAAGTGAATGCAAACAACTTTATTTAAGGTTCAGCTTCTGCTTTTAAGACAGTAACAGAAGAAAACTCCTTTCAAATTCAGTGGTACTCCAGGCCCAGAACTGCCCAAGTCTTCATCACATAAATGCCCGTCCTCTCTCTGGCACAAAGAAGAGTGGGTGCAAAGTGTCAGACACAACTGTGGCATAAGGACACTTTTGTGGGAACAGGTCCCAAAGATCTCAAGCAAACTCGCTGAAGCTAACAGCATTCCACACAGGTGCCTCTTCGTAACTGTGCAGGACAAGGGCCTTGAGTAGTCTGCTAAATCAAGTGAAACTGCAACAAACAGAGGAGCCAGAGCTACCACTGAAGAGCCAAATGCCTTCAGGACTGCCTGGGTTTAATACAGATCATGCAACCAAAAGTCTTTTATTTATTTCTTTGTTCTTCTGAGCTGAGGGAGGGATGTCATTTTTCTTTTCATGCTGCTGCAACATAGTCACCTATTAAAGTTACGGCTGTGCTCATTCCTGGAATTTGTAATGGACGTTAATTGTGCCTGTAATAGTAAAATTGCTTGCAGCTAGGCTTTAGCTTGCTGTGATGCATTCCCTACTGTCACCCAAATCTTGGGATAATAATGAGGCTGAACTGCTTTTATCACAGACAATAAAAACTGAACACACAGTATTGCCGAGAAACAATGTAGAACACTTCCCATTGGACTGTCAAAATGTAATACATATGGGTTAATGAAAACCCCAAAACCTTGTGATGAATTTGGACATTAATTAAACCCTGTATTGAGATACATACATATAGTGCTCAAAATTAATGTTGAGTCCCTGCATCTCCTTGATTTCATTGAGAAATTGCAGCAGCTCAACAGCTCTGGAAAGCATCACATGCCCTAAAAGACATCTGCATTTCATTAGTAAGTGTTATGATGCTTTAAGTAAAACAGTTGCTTCAGAACCATCCCTGATTAACATTCTGGTAGCCCAGTGTTCACCAAATATGTAGAAGGCATACACAGGCATTGTTCCTAAATATGTCTCAGTCCTTCTTTCTAGAGATGTGATTATTCATTTCTGTGTCTTTACAGCATTACTGACACTAAATTCCATTTCAGCTCAAAGACTTTGGACCCAGAATTTAGAATGACCACAAAGTGGAAGTCTGGCTAAATCCAGGCTGCAAATTTGAGCTCTCATACCTTTACTGATAAGAGCTAACTGTATTTAATTGAGCTTTTTCATGAAGTAGAATAAGAGTGTGGGCAAGCTAAAAGTTCACTGCATTTTTTAAAGCATTTTGACATCTTCATCATAGGCCACATGCAGCCATGAACACATGGTACTACAGCCTATGAATAGTACAAGTAATAATTCCTGAGTGCTAAACATGCAAGCAGAATGGGCCGCTTAAAAGGTGAAATGCTGCCTGCCTGATGGAGATACTATTTAAGAAGTCATCCTCTCAAATGATTAAATAACTAAACATAAGTTTTGACACTGTCTCTACCTGTGCTGGGCTTAGAAACTGCGAGAGGAAGCCATGCTGCCCTGCACCTCACTTAGAATTTGTAGCACTCCTTCTACTCTCAGTGTAATACATCGAAATTCTTCTTTACCCAAGTCATTTTTAGGATGACTATCCCATACATAACTCCCATCTAAGCCTATTACAATTGTCTACAGTAGAAAGACTGGTGAAATGGCTTTGAGAATAATGATGGACTTGACATATGGACATATGGCAGATGAATATGTGCTTCATCAGTGAGTGCCTTGTGAACACTCCGTGTGTCTCTGCTGTGAATCTTGCTCAAAGCTCATTATTACTCTTTTCAGCAGGAAGACCTTTTCTACTAATCCATGATTCCTCTCTCCTCAGATCCCTGTTCTTCAGTATTTTATGGCAATTCTCTTTCCCATTTCTGTTCCCAGCCATTTTACCCCACATTCAAAAATAGGAAGGACCCTAGTTTGGGTCTGCTGCTGTTGGTGGCTATGTCAGAGCTTCCTATCACTGCATGTCTCAACAGCTGAAAATACACATTGCAGCAGCCTAGAGCTGTGGCTTATGGCCAATCAACTGTTAAGATTACGCTACTGTGCCGAGCTGCTTTTACATTTCTCTGTGAGGAAACCTTTCAGAGGCTCTAAACTATGTTTCATAACCTTTTCTGGTTTTACATGTCAGGCTCAACTTCTTACTCACTTGCATCTTCCCCTGCACAACTTCCCCTTGGGAGTCCCTGGGAGATGCTAATGTGGGCAGCAGAAAAATGGTCCCTTCATGAATATGAGCTGTTCATCCAGGGCATGTTAAGGTGTTAGTGCTCAGGACATGGATGGGACCAGCGTGCCCAATTCCTTTTCAGCTGGGAATCAGTTCAAAGCCCTGTAAGAATGTCTGCCTAGCCTCCCAGATTTCTTTACAAGGATTGTACAGCCAGAACATAAAAACCAACCTGGGTTGTGTCAACATCAGGCTCCTTTTGAAAGCTGGTGGTTGAGTGTTAAGGTCCTGCCTTTGGTTCCTCAAGAACCCTAAAATAAGATAATCTACTGAGCAATTTTAAAAGTGTATGTGAAACTGTTCATAAGCTATTGAATTCTAATAAATTACCTTAAAATACATTGGTATTGTGTCAACAAAAATCCAGTAGTAAAAGACTTCTAAAGTGGGAAAAAAGCTGAGAAAAGGAATCAGCCTTGGTAAAGGAGAAGAAATTGGAAAGCTATCTTTCACACAGGCCTTATCTATTTACCATCTGGACATATTAAAGATCCCTCATCTTCTTCACTCACTCTTGCTATTAGCAATTAGAAATTTGGTAACAGGCTATAAAATGGAATTCCACATAACAGATAATACATTAGTATGGTACAGACTGATGGAATTTGAACGTGTCTGTTTTGTAGCTGAAAAAACTGGGAGACAAATGCTATCCCCACTTCTGCTCAGCAGCACAGTGTTCTCCCTTAACAGCCCTACATCAACCAGGCATGGAGCAGGTATTCAAAAGTCCTTATTTGCAGTGCACGCTGTAGCCTATAATCATAGTAATCCTGTAAGGCAGTGCTACATGGCTGCCAAAGACCAATTAAAAAACTGGAAATATTACTTTTTTTTTCCCTCCCCAAATCAAGCCCAAGGCAAAATGTGTTTCTTTGCCAGATGCTTTCAGGTCTCTGTGGATTAGCTTCCCAGACGGGGGTAACCAGATGCTTTATACATGTTTCTAAACTGGCATTAAAGGTGTGGCCTCTGGTTTTCAGTTTTTTCACCTAGTCATATATCTTCCAAATTTCAGAGGCTGCACACTTTTGACCACTGTGGAGCACAAGGAGAAAGCTTGTCAAGTACCCTTTAGGTCTTGCTTTCATTTGGGTCACTTGTAGCTCTGGCTACCCCAGCTTGATAGGCTGACACAGCACCAGGGCAAGACCTGGACCAGGCTTGGGTGCTCCCTGCTACAGTGCTCTCTGCTGCAGGCGAAAATAACCTTTGAGCTGAAGTGATCTTCTGTCCTCAGAGACAGGCAAATCCAGCAACTCAATGCAAAGACATTTGTCACAGATATCTTCAGACACTGTGTCATGCTATGCTCTGAAGTGCATTTCCCAATGAAACAGCAGGGAAATTTGGTGCCCTGAAATGAAATATAGGTTGAGCTGTAAATGCTTCCTCTCTGCATCACACCACAACAATAAAATGTCAGAAAGAGGAGCCACTGAGGCATATACATTATTTATAAAAAAGGATGCCCTCAGCAGCACTGGGAGTTCCCTACAAGCCAGGGACAAAGTAGAAGATCAAAGAGACTGAAATATTATGTAAGTAAGCTCAAGGAGATATGACCTCCCCAAATGCATGGGTCAAAGCTGTGGGTATGAAGAAGGGGCACCCTATGTGGTGGGGCAGCTGGCTTTGAGCAATGGTCTGGTCCTGCTTTGAGCCACTGTTGCAGTACAATGTGCTTCTATGCGTCCCGTGACAGAGTCCTGCAGGCACCTCTGGCCTTTAGGATTGGCAACAGGGGCTCTCCTGCCCCATTGGGACTTTACCACTCTCTCCATTAGGGCCTGGAAGGAGTTCATCCTACGGCTTTAGACTCTACTTGCTTATTTGTTATTTATAATTGTTTTTATTATGGTAGCCTCAAATGGCCCAAACATACAAGGGTACCACAGGGTTCAGCCTTGATGAAAAGCAGATGAGGAGCCAGACCCTGCCTCCAGTAATAAAACGCAGAAAGCTGATGTAGCAATGCAACAAGGCTTTTGTGTGGTTTTCTTCTCACTACCCCTGTCTCTTGCTTCCTAGGGGATGTAGCAGACAGAGTCCTGGTACTACTTTGCAGTATTATTATTAAGGCGACCTGTTTTCAATGCAGCAGAAACCAAAGCAGCTTCTGCCTCCTTTGGCCAGAGCCAAGTCCTAATAGCCCTGTCACATCCAGTGGTACCCTATATTGCCAACGGCTCCTGTGATGTCCACGGGATTGCTGCTCACATGCATATAAAATGAGAGGTCTGAAGGTCTGGCTGTAATCATCATTTGGCCGCAATTGTCTTGTTTGTGCTAGGTCTTAAACTTCACACTTCAGCCATGTTGGTGGCAGGGAGATTTTTACCAGAGCTCTGTTCGCAACAAGGTGGTTCAATTTACACTGGAGAATGTGTAAAAACTTCCTCTCCCCCATGCAGAAGTGACTGAAGAGATCTTGCTCAACCATAACACAGAGCTCTGTACCCCACTGCAAAACAGAAGCCCAACTCCAGAAGTTTCAGCAAACAGAAGTACACAGCCGAGGAAACTAGGAGCCTGCAAAAAGCAAGGATTGTAATGGAAAATATTTTGCAACCTAACTCTTGCTGTTTCTAGAGAGATAAGCGGAGGAAAGCCAAAATGAAATCCAGCAAAGCATCTGGGCTAATTCTTCTCAAAAATGTCCCACTGAATTTTTATTAAAACACAGTGAGTGCCCTCGACAGCCCAGAGCAATACAAAAATGATGCAGGGCTATTGACTCAAGCCACCTACGGAACTCGTAATACCACTTCCCCCAGCGCTTACATTACACCAGGAGGCTTCCCATTCCAACTCAGATCAGAGCCAGCCCTATTTAGCTGCTTAATTCTAGTGAGAATACATCAGGGGAGATCTGGCTTAATGCTGATTTTAATAACATATCAAACCCTCTTTTTGTTGCTTGAGTTTTGGGGTTTTTTTGACAGAGGCAAAGACTGTCCTAAGTCTTACACTTTTTTAAAACTACCAGTGTTAATAACATAAGCACGGAGGTGACAAATACATCTGTAATTGCATAGCTGGTTTGTGGTATTGGCATAGTAGAAAATGTTTCAAGCCTATAATACTGTCAGTAAGAATTACTTTAGGTAACAACTTGGGATCAGTTACTTCCTCTAAAATTAGAAATTGCTGAAATTAATCCCAATTAGCAGAGCTCTCTGGGAACAGTATATCCACATACCACTTGTCCTCTGTGCTGTTTGGGAATATTTTAACTAATAGCAAATTATGGACTATCCGTAACTGGCTATCATTATTTCAGAGAGAACTTTTCATCTACATCTGATTAAAAGACCATTTTTGTTTCCCACGTTTAGAGAATACAGCAGATGTGGATCTGAATGTTGTTATGTTTGCTGGTAGACACAGGACACATGGCAGTGTGGTATTAATGAAGGTTTGGGCCAAGATTTTAAAAAATAGGAGCCTAATTTTAAGATTCCACCATCCATATTTAGTGCTGGAAATGAACAACCTTTTTTCACAGAGCTCCAGCAGCTCCTATTGAAATCAGTGGGAGTCAGAGCTTTTGGAAGTTAAACCACCAATTCAAGAATCCCAAAGGACAGCCAAGAGCCAATTTTTCATCCCTTCATGTTAAAAAATCTGGGGATAAGATTCTACATGTAGCAAAATTCCCATTCACTTTAATGGAGCCAGGATTTTTCTCTGATCTGGAGCTGGTTTTGATAAAACCAGGTTACCGCGAGAGACACAACCAGAAGATGATGCAAGTCACTTAGCACAACAAAAGCATGAGGTCATGCCAGAGATGCCAGGAGTTCTATAGAATAACTATTGCTATTTTTGATATTTTTTTAGGTGCTGATAGACTTGTTAGTGTATTTATTGCTTTTCATTTTCCTGTATTTTGAGCATTCCTATATCCACAGAAGTAAAAACTAATTTTCAGTTGTAGGAGACCATGCTCAGAATCAGTACTTTGTGCATGATATTGCAGCTCATCAGCTTCAAAACTCAATCGTGTCTAGGGCGCCCTCATGGATTGGGAGTACAGTTAATGTGATCTCGGAGCATAACCCATTTTTCTCTAATTACTATTACTGAATACCTTTCTAGAAAGCATTCCTTGATCTACCACAGGGCATGCAAAGGGGCTTCTTGACAGCAGATGAGCAGTGGGAGGGAGAAGCGAGACCCAAAATTAGTCTCTGCCCTTTGCTCAGCCTCTCTTTGCACCCGTGGGACACCCCCAAAATCTAGGTCTGCTTCCAGAGCTGCTGCTGGCAGCTGTGGCTGCGCAGCGATCAGGACATATTTTATATATATCATGTCCTTATGGATGTGAAACTCTGGAAGACTGGGGCAGATTCACTCCCTGCCTATGTCATCAAAACCAGAGCTACACCCAGGCAGGCCAGCAGCAAGCCCTTTGGCTCCAGCTGGGGTGAATCATGCCAGTGTGGAACCTGATTCTTCGGGGGAGATAACATTGTAGCTTGAATTTTTAACAAACAAGGCTGGGCTTGAGCTTCCTCTGGGTGAAACCACGCAGGGCCCCTTTCGGTTTCAGGAGGTGAGAACCAAACGATACTCTGCCTCCAAACAAAAGCTCACATTTATCAATTTCCAGGATTTTCCTGATGCCAATGTTGTGGTTCTCATTTTTCCACAAAAACACTGCTAATAATGGAGCTATCTCTTGAAAAGTTCTAGGATTTATAGCAACTGGCAGCGTGTGCAATACGTAATTGTTTTTTTGGAACAATCATGATCTCATTAGTGCCAGTCTCCCCCACCAAGGAAATTTAAAGGAAATCAGCCTGCTGACACTTTCCTGCTCTCTCTGGTGATTCTGGCCTTTACATTTAGCAGTGGCACTGAGTGTATACCTAGAAGGTGTGAAAACCTAAGGCTTCCAGTTGTGAACTGAACAGTTAATTACCAGCAGTGAACAAAGACCATTCACTAACATGAGCCCTGACTTTGCCCAGTTAGTATTACAGGAAGATATTGACGCAACTTTGTCAACAACTTCAAGCAAAGATTTCATGGAATTGTCTGGATGGGTAACAAACATCAGAACGTCATCAGCAGAGAGTCATTTTATAGTGCTTGTAACAAGAAATATGCTGTATCCCTTGAACTTCTTCCCTGGGTCCTGTGGTGATAGTATGAGGTTTATAAATTATCTGCACTTTGGGACTGGTCAAGGTTTTGGGTTATCTGACTAAGTTTACAAAGTATCTGTGCTCAGTGTTAGCTGCATTTATTTCTTGCAGTGAAAATTCAACTGGTCTGGCTGGATGTCAAATGCTGAATAACTATTTCTATTCTTGAAATTCTAAGCTTTGGGAGAACAAAATCCTTGTAATCAAAAATACTGTTTACCCAATAATGTTAGATTAGTAATGATACTGTCAGCAATCGCTAATGGTGACAAACTATTGTTTTGGTAGCATAGTCATACACATCCAAACACAGATCCGATATAAGCACTGCAACCATGTGTCTGTTTACAGAATTTGGCCCACTGAATACCCACGCGACTACATGAATTGAAAGCACAAATTTGAAGGTTAGATGTGACCAGAACACTTGAAGGGTTTGCTTCGCAGAAGTAGTCATGCCCAAGGCTTGTAGCTTTACGTGCCGTGCAACACGTGCTCAGAGCACCACGGATGCTCTGATACCCCATGGGCACTGTGCCAACTGTGGTCAGTTGAGTAAATAGGTGTGGGGCTTGTGCAGTTAACCTGGAGAGTCAAGTCATGTCTTGTAGGGGCATACTTGGCAGATCACTCCAGAGATGTAGAGGTGAGTCAAAATGGAGGTTAACCTCTCCCAAATCACAGAATCATAGAACCAACTACATTGGAAAAGATCTCTAAGATCATCACGTCCAGCTGTTATCCCAGGACTGACAATTTCACCACTAAACGGTATCACTGAGGACCTCATCTACACTGTTTTTGAACACAGTGACTCCACCATTTTCCTAGGCAGCTTGTTCCAGTGCCTGATCACCTCTCTGGGGAAGAAATTGTTCCTCATATCCATTCTAAACCTCTCCTGGTGCAGCTTGAGGCTGTTAGCTCCTGTCCTATCACTAGTTACTTGGGAGAAGAGAACAGACACCTCCTGGCTCCATCCTCCTGTTAGGCAGTTATAAAGAGTGATAGGGCCCCCCTGAGTCTTCTCTTCTCCAGACTAAACCCCCTGGTCCCTCAGTCATTGCTCATCACACTTGTGCTCCAGGCCCTTCGTCAGCTCTGTTGCCCTTCTCTAGACCTGCTCCAGCTCCTCAGTGTCTCCCTTGTAGTGAAGGGCCCGAGCTGAACACAGGAGTCAAGGCACAGCCTCACCAGTGCCAAGTCCAGAGGGATTATTATTTCCCCAGTGCAGCAGATCACCCTATACCTGACACAGGCTAGGATGATGTTGACCTAAATGTCTAAATCCAGAGCCTTGAATGGCCACATCTGACCTGGTCTGCAGAGATTTCACAGAATACTTTCCCGCAATTACTGCCTAGTGCTATCTGGCCACTTTGTAACCTCTTTTCAGCTGCACAATTATACAATGAATACACAACATCTGGTTTCTATTATGTTCTAAACTTGCCTCATCAGTGTGTGAAGGAGAGGATATGCTGGTGAACAGCTCTGGAAGGACGGCTGATGTAGCAGCAGAGAGCATTGCCTTTCCACTGATAGCTCTGGCAGCATGTGAAACATTCTAGCTGTAGCGATTGCGGTCATAATGGCATGCAGTTGGCATCTTCTGGCTGGAATTTATTGATATAACTCACTAAAGAGGAGACTACGTGAGAGTGCTCCCTCCTTACATTGAAATGCTTCACAAGCAGGAAGTATCACCTCCTCAGCCAACCTGGATCTACACTACTAAGAGCAGGAGATGGTGCTGCTAGCAGAGCTGATAGCACTGTGCAAAATGACTGAGACTGGGTGGTGAGGAGGAGAAAATGGTCTGATTTTGAATTATGTTCTCTTTCCTGAGCAATTTGGCTCTCTCTGTTTCTTTTTTTTTTTTTCCTTATAGATAAATCAAAACTACTGCTCCCTGTAGGTACTTTGGGGTGAGATACTACAAGCTGTTGAAACTAAGAGACAACTAAAAGAAAACAGGCATCAAAGTATCCATGAATATTTGGGGTAGCAGCTGAAGAAATGCTTCCGGTCATGAAAGAATGAGAGCCAGAACAGGATTCTAGTAAGGAAAGAGGGAAGGAAAAGCTCATCTTGGATGTGAGTAGGGTCATAAGGTACATTTGCAGAAGTGGGAAAATAGACTTGAAAAGTTTTCCCACCAATATATCCTGCAGGAGACAGAAAACAGAAGCATTGCCAGACACGGCTTGGAAGGATGGTCCTAGCTCTCTGGCCGCTTGATACTACTGCAGCTCTAAATCCCCAAACTGTGACTTTAGGATGATGCGCTGGAGTCTAAAATGGGCATTCCTACATGTTCTCAACACCCTAGGAATCTAAAGACTCTGACTTTGGAAATATGTCCCTTACATTGGTATGACACAACTCCATGTGTCATCCATTGCTTATGATGGTGTTACTAAACTATCCCCTTTCCAGAGCTGATCAGTCTTCAACCCATATCCATTATATCCATATCCGTTATATCCTTATCCCTGAGCACAACTTCATAATATAAGTAGCAATCCTGAAAATTATTTTCATCCTTTAAATGGAATGTAATTATTTTGTCTATAGCTTTATTCTTTATTCACCCCAATAAAAAACAAATTTTCCACAAAGAAAAATTCTCTCATCACAGTTAAACTGAACAGCAGTTTTCCACTCAAAAAACAAAAGCAGGGAATTTCTGAGGAACTGTTCTTAAATGACAGAAGAAATCCAATGGTGTTTTTTTGCCTTGCAAAAAGAAACACAAACCCATCTTTTCTTTTGTCATCTTTTATTTACACAATTCAGCATTAAAACATGGATTTTGAACACTTGAAAACTTAATTGAGTTTTCTCAACAGAGATGAAATCACTGAAACACTCTGCTTCTTGTATAAATAATACTGGAGCAAATCAATCCTCAACTAAGCACCAGTAACTATTGTTAAGATTTAGGTAGATCTTTGACAAAGTGTCATACTTCAGGAATTAGTACTTGAAAACACTGTTTATATTTCAAGACAAAATACAGAACAGGAATTAATCTCTATCCATATTCTTATCCATTTAAGTGAGTGATGACAGGTGCTGTATAAACATCAACATGTGTGATAAACTCTGTCGGTCTTAATTCAGTGATCTGACTGAAGCAGAAATTGTGCTGAAAGGTATTCTGCAGTTGCCTGACTGAAGTCTTGCTTACTCTTTGGTGACTACAGCTTGCTCCTGACTGACCATGTGTGCTATGTAATGCTGAGCACAAGCAGCAGTTTGAACCACGCCACTCAGTCAAGGTCCAGGTGTCTGTTGCCCCAAGATATCATAAACTATAACTCATTACTCAAAGAAGCTCTGTTTCTGCAGATTGCACCAGCATGGCAGCTAAATCCCACTTGTGAATGAAAACATTCTCTAAGTTCCTCTTGTGTCAGGTATTTTTCCCTCTGTTACATGTCCCATGCTAATTATAGAATTATCTGAAGGGCTTTCTAAGTGAAAATGACTGTAGAACACAGTTCAGTGTTGCAATTACATTTCCTCTTTCTATCCTGTGAGGCTAAAGATTAACTGATTTCATCCTAACACACCAGTTTTTTGATAACTTCATTATGTTTCCTAATCTCTGACTAACCTCCAACTGATGAGTTAACTACTGTAAAATAGGTAACACGAAGTCATCTTAATGAACTTCTTTTCAGGAAAAGCAGTGAGTGAGAAAGAGAGGGGAGCAGCATACAGAAACAACTGTCTTACCGTGATTCCTATAGATACTGGACCAAGTTTTGGAGTAGCTCAATTACAGGAATACTTTACACCATTTTTCATGACTCTTAACATATTTCAATGTTTTAATATTTCTAAACTTCCATGCTAACATTTTTGGAATTGAATGTTTCATTTTCATGTGAAAACTTTTTACCAAAAAGAAAGATGTCAAGTGAGAAATATTTTAAAATATAAAGGGTTAATATCTAGATGAAACCCAAATGCTGTTTTCTTTGATAATTTGCAAAATTTATCCACATTTAGGTTGTCTCAGATTTGGGACACTTGCTTTTACCATTTTGATATTTTCAGAATAAGGATATTGATTTCCGGGCATGGAGTTGGCACCTGGATTTTTGGAGCAATGGTGCACAAAAATGGAATGGATGCTCTCCACACTCATCTCATTACTAAGTTCTGTCTTTCCGACCCTTCCCAGTACCACTGAGCAAGTAGTGTCTAATAAAAAGCATTTTCTTCTAATTTTCCTCCTTGGAACTGTTGAGGATCCAAGGAGGAAAACAGCCCTGCAACCTTTGCCTGTCTGCTGCAGGACCATTGATGGAGGAGCTGTGAGGCAGCTCTCTGCTCTGGGCTGCTCCCAGAATCTGCTGCGCTTCCAAAGAATCAGACCCAACAACCGTATGTTGTAGACAGTCTTCCAGGCACATTAGACAGCCCCACTGGGCCTGCATTGATTACCCATTGTTCTGCACAGCGGCAGCCAGTCTGATGCCTCAGGGAAACGTTAGAAATGTGGTGCAAGTCCTGTAAGCTCTTCGGAGCATGAAAAGTAAATTGGACCTGTCCCAAAAGAATTGGACTTTGTGCACAGCAGACAGTGCATGTGCATCTATTTCTGTCCTTGGATTATTTGGGTCTGTCCTTTGCTGTGGGGAGCAGGGATACAGACCCAATGCAAAAGGAAGGCAACTTGGGAGGATTATGCTGAAACAGTATGTGGGATCAATGAAGGAATTCAGGCAACTATGGATGGCAGTGTACAATGAATTGCAAGGGAGGGAACTGAAAATATTCACGAATCCTATATTGAGAAGGAACATACATTCTCAGGAGACTAACCACAGCATTGCGTGCACTGCAGCATCCTCTTTACTTCCCTCAGCCTGCCCCTGATAAAATGGGACCCACCACCCAAGAGTTACTTGTGCCTGTGTTTTGCAGTATTGACTAAACTAGCTTTGACAAACGTTCATTAATCCCGTAACTGCCTTCCTTGACAGATCAGAGCATGCCCTGCTTTGACTTACTTTTGCTGTTGAAGATCACGCACTGAGTCAGACACAAGTGGAATCCAGGAATCCTGCCTCTGTCTCCTGCATTACCCACCCAGGACTCTAGCTGGCAACTGATTTCATCAATCATTCCAGTATTTAGGGGGTGCCAGTCTCCGGACTGCAGGATCCAGGAAGGATAGTTACCTGAGTGCTTAAGGAAACGGGAAGAATTGCATTCCCTGCACATGGCTGCAGGTGAATGCACACATAAACCTTTTAAAGAAACTCCTTCTCACCAGACTACAGCTTCAGTCCTAAACAAAGGAGAAAGCCAGTGCCCTACTGCACTAGGCATGGCTTGTTTCCTTGGTGAAACCTGAAGAGGCTATTTCAGTAAGTCCATTGAGAGAGCACTCTACGTTTTCCAGATTTGACAAACACCATTTAGCCCAAGTAGAAGCCATCACATATAAAATGCTCAGGGTGCAATTAAAGACTGTCATTTCATTGAGATACATTGGAGAATTGAAATAAAGTTGTGCAGGTAATCTTAGTTATGGCATTTGCCAACTGCTCTGTGTTTGACCATGTAACATAAATAGCTTTCTCTAAATACAATTTTGTGTCATGGCGCTCCATACACTCCTGAAAGACTACACAGCCTTCTTCATCTGCCACAGACTTTCTGTAACTGGAAAATACTTGTAGACAGCTAAAGGAAGTCACACCAGTAGTCCGAATGTGTGTCCTCCTTGACCTGTGAATGTTCTCAGTGTTAATCAACGCACTAACCTTTGGCCTTTAATGACACAACTTCTGCTGGTGGCTTGCTGGCATTTGTGTCTGTCTACATTTAACAGAAGGCCTGAAATCTGTCCTTCTGTCCCCACTCTGTTTTTATAAAGCTGCCTACCACAGAGTCTTTATGCACCTTCCAAGGTAATTGAAATACACAGAGATTAAGATAATACAGCACCTGAATCTGCAAAATTCCCAAGTTTAATAGTGATTATGCCAGTGTCAAAATTGCAAGGTTTGGTCCTACATGTTGATAATTAACAAGGGTCTTAATTTCTAGATTGCTCTGAATAGTCATGCTGATTTTCCAAACCCCAACACTTAGCTGTTTTGCACAGTCAAATACTGGATGACCTCCTGGAAGCAGAGATTTTATCAACTGTCTCTGTTTGCAAAGTCTTGAAGATAAATTCCATCTTGCAGAGTATGTGAAACTGCTTTCTGTCACCTTAAAATAGACTGCAGTTCAGACAGACAGATGTGAAAATTAGATTGTCAGTTGGACATTGCGGGGTTATTACCAATTCATCATTGTTTTCTATCAATTAATCAGATAAGGAAGGCTAGGGATAATTTTTTAACAAATAGTAATTTTCTTCCTCTCTCATAGGGGGATGCTATAGGAAGCAATAGACCACAGAAAATGGCTACCCCCTTTGATTTTACTGCAGATCTGGCCACAGGAAATGTTGCACATTTGGATCAAGCAGGATAAACAGCAAGGGCTTCCTCTTTTGTGAAATCATCTTTAAGCAGCACCCCTCCCCAGGAAAATAGGTTTTCCACCTTACATAATGTTGCAGCAGCAGTGGTTTGTTCCTAAGTTTTTTCTGGGTAGGTTATGAACTTTACGGCTCTGACCACAGATCAGTTATTTATCATAACAGGAAAGATGAGACCAAAGATATTTCCTAACCTTCTTCTTTGCAGACTGGAGAGAAGCAAGCCAACAAACATTAATGCTTCACATTCAACTGACAAAGATTATATAGAAATATTCACTCCTCACTTCTAAGCATACTTGGTTGAATTTATCTGTAGTTTTAAACAGCAATGAAGCAAAACAATGTTCAGCCTCACTCAGACCTCTTCTCCAGTTCAGTATGATCAGTCTCTCAAAAGCAGACATGCACTTGCAAAACCAAGAATTGTGTTTAAAGACAAAGTAAAGAAGGTGGTAGAGAAAAACCTTATTTTTAGAGGAGGCTCCTCCATTTGATATCTGCTACAGCTGTTCCTATGTATCCTGGCAGCACGTTAAATGCATGGAAAATATCTTTGAAACAATGCAGGAGACAATAAGCTTTCCCTCATCTAATGCATCTGCCCCTCAGAAATTGACCCTCAGCACCAGGGAGTCTGAAAACACTGAATTCCAGTGGCAGATCTAGCCTTTTTTTATGCTGCAGGAGAAAATTAATAACTGTAAGAAAGTGTGTTCCTACTTTATAGTGCCATATGACAAGGCGCACATAGCTGGGATTGCTCAAGTCACTGTACCGCAAACCTAAAGAGTAGAGTATTTCATACAGGACCAGATTGCAGCACTTAACCACAGGCTGCAGCCGGCTGGTGCAGAGCTGTGCTGCTGGAGGGGGAGGTGGGACAGACACTAAGCTCCCCCAAACTAACCTACCAGGACTGAATTCAGAGTAGTCACCAGCAAGCATGCTTACAAGTAAAATCTTTGACAAATGAGGTATTAGTTGCAAGAACCTAAACCTTTACTACTGCTACCTTGGAGTAGACTTAAGGCTCTCTTCAAACACTCTTCCATGCTGCTGTGCACATCAGTCGCCCTTTCACAACTTGAGCTATTCAAACGATGGTTTGAATAGCTCAAACCATCACTTTTTCTTTGCGCTTGTCTGTGAAAGTGTTTGACCCTGTTATGTTTGCCCTGTATTTAGGTAGCATTTTTCTTCTAGCCCTGGAGACTTTGGGATCTTGCTATCAACTCGCTCTTCCAGCTAGCATTGTGTTCAAATGCCCTCAGCCTATGTTTTACCAGGTTGTATTTGACCGCATAGTCAATAGAAAAGGGGAATCCTACTGCAGACCTTCACAGCAAAAGAGATTGCCAGGGAAGATCTTTCCTGCTTATCTTAGGTGATGAAAATGCATTCAGATAGGCACACAGGGAGGTGAACATCACTGGTTACATTACAGAAGGCACATCTCACCAATAAACTGTCATGAAGTCATGAAGCTCTAGCACTGGCTTCAGTAAGTTTTGGATCAGATTCCAAATGAGTTATTTTTGTTTCCTTTTGACATCAGCTGGATATTTCCTAGTTCACATGAGCCTGAACATCCAAACAGGACTCAGCAGTTTGGAACTGCAAACCATACAAAGAAACCCTGCAAGTCTGAATTTGCTGAGGCTTGCCTCAAACAGAAATGTGGGTGATCTACAGCTTAGGGGGTGTAAACCGCAGACTGCTGGCTGTAAAGTGCATGCTGCCATTCCTCCATACCTGTGCATTAGCCAACACATGTAACAACAGGGATATTGAAACACTCTCTTGACTTTTAACTCAATTCAGTGCAATGCCCAACTCAACAAAAGATTCCCAACTGTTTCCTTGCTGGAAATGACATCAAGAGAATATATGCAATTAACACTTTAAAAACTTGAGTAGCTCCCAGGAGACTCACCATTGTGTCGCAAGTAAGGTTAACATCTACAGGCTAAGAAGTATGGTCTCTATGAGCCCACCACCAAACTCTGTGCCTTATTCCTGCAGCTGCATCAAGTCTTCAAGGCTGTGGCCATCCTGCTGTGTTTATAAAATCATTTGTAATTAGAAAGATAGATGACAGATAGGTAGGTAGTTAGGTAGGTATGTAAGTAGGTAGAGAGGCAGGTAGGTAGGTAGGTAGGTAGGTAGATAGATAGATAGATAGATAGATAGATAGATAGATGAGCA
Organism: Psilopsiagon aymara; assembly: GCA_024733675.1. Taxonomy (NCBI): domain Eukaryota; kingdom Metazoa; phylum Chordata; class Aves; order Psittaciformes; family Psittacidae; genus Psilopsiagon; species Psilopsiagon aymara. Next base: position 20,809 of record JANRGW010048903.1, read on the forward strand.
GCAAATAAATTTAAAATAAATTGTCCCTGAAATTATTAGATTTCCTCTGAAGGCAACTCTGGCTCTTATGTAAATATCTGAAATATGCTCAGTTTAATTCTTTAAAAGGAATTCTACCTTTCAAGTAAAGAAAATTTGACTGCTGCCCTTTCTGAATCAATACCCTTCTCTTTAAGAAGAAATATAACTTAGAATGAATAAAGTATTGGTGGAAGAAAGACAAAAATCTATTGTCTGAGAGGAACAAGCTATTAAATTCTACTATGATGGAGAAATTTAAGGGAAAGAGGTGGCTGAGGGGCTTTGCGAGTCTCAAAAATGCCTCAAGCACTGCAATGAGTCTAGAAATTAGTAGTGATCTGCTTAGGGGTTGTGTCTGCTCAAACAATGATGACAACTCTTCCAGTCTCATTTTAATACTGTTGCTGTTATGGAAATTTTTCCTATCCTCATCAGCTTGATTATGTGTCTCTAAAACACTAATGAATCACAGCTGAAACTTCCGAGGATCAGCCTCTTTTGAAGGCATTTGCTTCCTTCATAAGCTCTTTGTTCAAGTTTAAAATCTTATTTTCAGAGGCTGTACAAATAGTATGAACCGAGTTTTGAGGATTAATTGAGAAACTCATGAAAACAACAATGACTGTTACAGCACTGGTACCACTGTTATCTTTCCAAATAATGCCCTTAAATTTTTGAGAGGCACTCAGATGTAGACAAGTGAAAGAACATAAATACAAATAAATAAAATAGATTCAGAATCCCCTCTCTGATCTCTTGAGAACCTGTTGTCTGCTTTGCTGAGACTAAGCTCTATGGCACAGGGAATACTCTTACCTCTCCTGATGAAAATTTGCTTCAGGTACTCCTAAGGGCTTGGGACAAGAAGTATTTCTTCTGGAGGTTTAGAGCACTCTTAGGCACTTAATCAGTTCAATCACTTTTGCAAGCAAGATTCACACTTCCAAGCATTAGATCCACAAAAGACCGTTGTAATGCTGACTTCTATGGTACAACCATCCAGCAGAACCTGCAACCCTTAGCACACTTCCAGTAGAACGTGTTTAGGGACACAGACACCAAGGAAGAACTAGAGTGTCAGGAAAATAACCATTTCTTTCCCTTCACTGTCTTGGTGGTTACAGCACTTGTCTGAGCTACGAGAGGCTGGAGCCACTGCCTCCCACTGTCTGAAGGTGGGTGAACCCACCACTTCACTCCCCATTTCCGCTGGGGTGTCTTTTCACCTGAGAGCTTCATAAGAAATGGCAGCGTGCCTGTGCCAGGGGGCCCATTACAGCGCTCACCTCTGCTAACTGAAATAAGGATACTCCCAATACCTCTTTCTAGCTGAAACAGCAGTGTGACAAGGGGGAATCACGCATTATAGAGGGATGGGATGGGATGGGATGGGATGGGATGGGATGGCATGGCATGGCATGGCATGGCATGGCATGGCATAGCATGGCAAAGCCAGGCAAGCAGTATGCACAGCAGAGGGGCAGATCTGTGCAATATGTAGTTTGACCATAGCCCACTAATATACAACCCATTTCTGACTCTTAATGAGGGTGAAAATTCTTTTTCAGCATTTTTACAATTATTGGGCCTCCAGGAGTTTTTACTGGAAATCACTGACAAGCTGCTGTCACAAGTGTAGATAACTCGGTGTTCAATGGCAGAGTTTGGCTGACAGTTTTACTACACTCCTGAGTCAAACAATCAACTGCATTTAAGGCCAGATGACTCTCTTGTTGTACATCCATATATACTTTATAGTACAGCTGTAAACAACAGTGAAAGCCTCCACAGGAAATTAGATTTGCAGATTGCAGATTTTAGAGTTTGGGCAAATTATTTTGATTATTTAGTGCTGATCTGTCACTGATGCATTTGCATTATACATTCCCAGGCACCTATCCAAAGGAAGACACACAATGTGAAATTCAAAGTCCCGTTGTCACCCTAATTTTAATTATGCTCTCTTTGAAACCTACTCCTATTGAATCATCAAGCATTCAGTTATGGTTTTCATGAACTCTAATGCCAAGAAAATACACTTATTCACTGGCCTAATCATACAATTCAATGACAGAAAGGGCACAAACAAATTTCCTCTCAGTAGAACTGTGATGCTGTGAGCATTTTTATTGGTAGCACTCACCCACCAGATGAAACTGTCCTCATAGCTCAGTCTAAATAACTCCTTCCTTTTCATCATTTTGGAATGTATTTTCCATTTCAATTCATTTCTTCTCATTTGAACTCTAATGAGCTATGGGGTGTAACACAGTGGCCTCTCCGAGGCATGCTGGCTGTCCAGCTTTGTTACTTCCCATAAAGGCCTTTCAGTTTTCTCTAAGGTTATTAGCTCAGATGGCATGCAAAAGGAGAAAGCAACATATATAAGGATCAAAAGTAAAAATCAGTCATGGTTTTTAAAATCTATCCTCACACAATCTAAACTACCAGTGGAGGCATCCATATAGGAGCAGTAAACATCTTTTACTTTGTATTCATCTACACACAAACTTGTGCCAGGTCACTTAAACAAGTGAAAACTTTGGCTTAAAGCAGAACTTATGTCTTAGCTAATTCTTATTGGGCCCATTAGCTGATTTAGGCTAGTCCAGCAGACTCTTCTTTGAAAGATGCTGCAGGCAGCATTTCGTATAAAATAAACAATACATTTACATTTCACTTCCATCTTAGTTTCAACTGTGAATTCTTGGTTTTCCACTTATTTTCACAAAATTACGGTATTTTCTAGATGAAGCAAGCTCCCCATAACAGCAGTGTGTCTCCTTCTCAGGAGACAGCCCCTATGGCCTTTGCCACTATAGAAAATGAGAGCAAAGATTTGAAGATTGTCTTGGGGCCAAAGAAGTTTTCTGCTACATTTGGCTTTATGCTGTCCTCCACTGACTGCCTGCATCCCCAGGACATGACATAAGAAAACTGAAAGAGCAAGTAAGGCCTAATGGGGTTTTGGCTAGTGAACTGCAATTGAAAACCACTAGGCAGCAGGGACATGTCAATGGGTAATACTGATCTCAAATTAGTTAAATTGCTCATTATTCAATATAGATTTTAATAAAATACAATGTTTGCAACATGAGTCAGGTACTCATTGTTTCACAGCAAAGGAATAAGCCAAACAAATATGACACAGAGTTCAATTTCATGTTCTAAAACTGTAATTCAGATTTATCCCAAGTGAAAGCCAGTGCACAGATTAGACAAGGAAACAGAACAAAAGCCATCCAACAAAGGCACTAATAACAGCACAGAGCACAACAAGCCAGTTCAGACCACAAAAGACCTCAAAATAGTTCAAAACGCTACTGGTGAACTGCTTCCCTAACCAAAGTGACTAAAAGTTACCTTCTCATATAAACACTGCCTCTGCCTTAAGTCTTTGAGAAGCAGAATAAATATTTTTGTTAAGAAAAACCTAAAAGCCAGTTTGTCGGAAAATAGATTATCCACGGTTCCTGACAGATCTGTGGCATTTTGGATGCAGCCTAAAGAGATCAGTGTTGAATTACTTCCTTCCTAGGGGAAAAGGAAAACAAGGGCATTGGGAAAGACACAGTAGAGAAGTTAAAGCTTCTTAAACTTTGAAACTCTCTACAAGTGTCACTACTCCTTCCTAGCAAGGCTATTCTGCAGGACCAAAGTTAACTTCACACTGGTTTAGAGACAAAGCAATGTTTTTAAAACAAAAGAGCTAGAAATTTTCATCACTTCTCAGGTAGCAGTACTGCTTTGGTGCTCCTCACACTGCCAATTCATCCAGTCCTGTGGGCTGGTCCCCCACTAACTGCTGCTGGCATGATCACAGCATTATTTTTAGTGCAGCAGGCGGAAGGAAGACAGGCATGTAGCCAGCAGAAGAGGTCTAATGAAAGGATTCAAGTTTTAAAATAAACCAGTACATGCTGTTTTAAAAGCTGAAAGGGAGAACAGGGAAGATCTAAGAATGGTGGGAAAAGGAAAGAAAGAAAATTACTGCCCTTCTGTTGGTGTTCTTGGGAATACCTCACTTGTTCTACGTAACTAATGTGCAGCCCAAGGTGTGGACTGAAGGAAATGTTATTCTCACTCCATCAGTGAGATTGCATCATCACCTTGAAAACAGACCAGAATTCCTTCCCAGGAAATACACACTGGGATTTATTAATTCTCTCCCAAACTGAGATTATGATGAAGTTTACATGGGTTAAACCGGCAAGACCGTAATTTCTCATCTTCAAGAGCACAGGAGAGCTGTAAAGCAGGGATTTGTATTGAAAATTCAGCTGTGGTGGAACATGTGAAATTGTACATATCCACTATCCCTGTGAGGAATGAAAAGATCCAAAGATTGGCAGGCAGTGAAAATAAAGTAGAACAAATTTACACCTTGTGTTGTCCCAAGAATCTCAGCACCATGCAGAGCAGCCTGTGGAAATGCCTGTATGGGAAGTTTGGCTACAAAAAAGTGATGCTTTATGAAGAAGTGATACTCATATCCTCAGAGCTTTGTCAGGCTGCAGAGTCATCCTGCCTCTTCCCCTTCCTGGCCAGAGACAGTCCCGGTGTCCATCCTCGTGGTTTCACACCTACCCATGCACATGCTTTGCCCAGCCCTTCATAAGCAATGTGAGCCACAAGGATCTGCAAACAGGGAGACAGTTGGTGGAACACCCTCTTACTGATGGGAAGAAAAACCCTCCATGGTTTTGCAGCATTGGAGTTACGCAGATATCAGACAGGAGCTGAGACACTTGTCTCCTGCTTCACAGTGCCTTATATAGGGGTTTTATTTTCTTCTCCGTAGCTCACTTGGGCCAGGGTCAGCCAAAGTACAGCCTGCAGCTGCTCCCTTCTTTGATTATTGATGAGGATTAGGATTTATTTTTTATATACAGCACTGTAGGTGTGCAAGACATTTCACACAAATATACAAAGACAGGGCTCTGAAGAGTTTATACAGACCAAACAAGTTGTAGCACAGCTAGTGAAGACACACATACGATTAAAGGCTTACTGATATAAGCACCATGTGTATCTTATGAGGTGGACAAAATGTCAATTGCTTTGTGTAGCCTTTTTCTGAAGACAAAGTGTCGTGTTTATGCGTGACACTTTAACCTTTTGTTTATAGCAATCTACTGTTTCAAAGCCTAGCTCACAGGACACACATATCCAAGTTTGGTGAGGTGATTTGCTTCAAAAATAGCTTGTGAAAAGATTTAATTAAGATTAGCACTCAGCAAATAAACATTACTGGGTAAAGGGCAGAAGATGGACCTTTGCTCTTCCTCCAGAACAAAACCTGTGTTTCTCCATCTTTGACTACAAGACTTGGTAACTACAGATACAAGGATGTGGAACTATTTTGCCAAGCTTCCAAAGCCCTTTGATCTTCCAGGAGTAGTCCTAGGGTTTGGGCAAAGGGAATGATAGGATTTGCCCCAAAATACACAGGAATAGTGCCCTTGTATGTATTAAAAAACCCCAAACAGTAGCATGTTTTCTTCTGCTGTGGTACCTCTCTGCTGCTGGGACCCCATTTAGGGTTACAGCTACATCCCAGCATCTTTCAGTGGCTCATGGTGGGTATTCACAGCCACATCATTTCTCACTATGGTTCTTTCCTTCCTCTCCCAGTGACTAGTGTCTAGAGCCAGAGGCAGCCTCAGACTGTGCATTCTCGTATCATCCTCCGTGCAGCTGATCATGGGAAAACTTTCTGTAAACCTTTAAATAAGTTTTTGCTGAGCTGGTTTCCTATCATCCACTTGCCTACTTGCCTGTGCCTCACTATGACGCAGCATCTGAACCAAAGTGTGAATAAAGGGATTGTTTTCTTCACATTTTAACAATGTGAACAAGTTCTAAATGGGAATGTTTGGTCTAGTTATTATGTAAGCCAATATGCTTTGAGTAGGTGTGTGTTGAAATGGGAAAAGATCAGCATGCTATATAGCTATTCAAACACACATTCTGACAGACATCCTGAAGAGGGATGTCAGAGGCACTGCAGCTCTGATTTCAGCTGCATCACATAGCTGTTGCAGGGCAGATGACTGAGGCCCATATTTATGATTCTCCCCTAGAGTAGTGAGCTCAGGCTAAGAAATATAAAGACCATTTTCAGAGTAGGTAGGCAATGCTATCTGGGAGCAAAGCTCTGGAAAACAAGCTTAACACATCCTCTGTGTCCTCCCAGACACTGCTAATAAGTAGTCACTTTCTAAAACTCTACTCTAAACAGTTCCCAGTGTGTACTAGTACATACCCCAGGGTGCAAAAGAGGACAATAAGCTGAAGGCTCTAATAAGTGTTTCTAAGGAGCATTGAGGATGAGTATATTGTCAATGCAAAATTTATGCTGAAGGTGAGAAAATCATACAAGGTTTGATAACGACCATTTCTGCTGGTCACTGAAACATAGATTGCAGTTGACTGAAAGGAGTTTGCTGATGCAAAGAGGTGAATACAAACCCTCATCAAGATAATCCTCAGGGCTTGAAGTAAGGTGTGCCAAGGCTAGAGGCTAACAATAAACAGAAGAATCAACACACGAATACTGGGAACTAACTTGGCATACTTGAGATCCATTGCATAAACAATGCTTACCATCAAAGGCCTCTAACTTTACTAAAGAAATATATCTGGAACTGGTTATCCAAGGGGTCTCAGTTTTGACGATATAGCATCGCAGTATTTTAAGCCAATGCAATAGATATCCAAGAAGATAACTGTATCTGAAAAATACAACTGACAAAACTGGACTTAGAGCCTTCCACAGAGCTACCACTGCAAGATATGCAGTGCTGCCCGTCATGTTTCAGCAAAACACTTCTTGACTCCTGGAGCCTTTGAGTCAGCAATATTTACTGGCAAGGATGCAAAAACGGATGCCTTCAGTAGAAGCAAATCTACAAATCAGCCTTTCAGCTAGTGAAAGGGGGCACTGATTAGTGAGCTGGCATACACAGAAAAACTTTTTATTCCATCAACTTTGCAGGTTGGCTAAAAGCCCTCAAAATTTTGCAAATCCTGATTGCTCCTAAGGGACTATCTCTGTCTGGTTAGTTTATTTGTTTGTATGTACATTCGGTAACTAAGGTCAAAAGTTTTATAGCAGCAACTGTCTCCGAACTGTCATTTGGCTTTGATTTTTCAGCTATGCACTGAGACTTTTATGCAATATCGTTAATAATAGAAATGCACTTTGTTTTAGTTTTAACTAACTATAGATTTGCCTGATGCAGTGTTTCATGTGCATGGGTAAAAGGTAATTGTTATAGCTTCTTAAAATCTAAGGATTAAATTCCAATTTACACTGTAAATTTAGATTTACAGTGAACTCTAAATTACATAGATTTCACTGGTGCTGCAGGGGATTCAGTGATGTCAGAATTCACGTACAGTAATGGTTTTGTCATGAGATTAGGCAAAATACCTGTTACTTGATGTCAAATCATAGTGGTGCAAATGTGCTCTATGACCTTTAGAAATGGTTGCCTAGACCTGAGCTGGATCTGTATTACAGTAACCACAATGACATTTGCACAAAGATGACTGGTTCCAAGCTGCAAAATTCACACTACTATGTTTGATCAGTGCAAGTACTGTGCAATCCAGCGTCCACCCTGGTATTCAACAGGTTAAAAGCCAGTCTTGTTCCACCCAATTTCAAGGCCCTTATGTGGTGTTTGAGATTATTTGCACAAAGTTCATGTGAGCTTTACAGAAAACCTAGTCATATTTTATTAACTCCTTTGATTTTCTAAAGCAAGTGTTTGTAAGACAATAAAATTATTTGATATTAGCATTCACTTTAGACTTAGTATGCATACACAGGGCAAGCACTGTCTCTGAAATCTGGGGAGTGAGATGATGCCATCTATTTAATTGTCTCTTTCTTTACAAATACTTAACAGAAGCAGCAAAGGTCTGACATATGTCCACGTGGTCTTTCATGGCAAATGTTCACAAATAACCCTAAGAAATAACATCTGCAGAAAGTGGGAGTTTCACAAACAGGAAAACGGCTAAACTCATTGTGCAGACTTACTGATGTGTAGTGTTATTTAAAGTTTTCATTGATAAGCTGAGAAGGAGGAAAGTAGTCTTAAACACTGAAGAAAACAGACGTTTTCACCTTTAATACAGACTGAAAAGACTCAACACCACAAGCCTCTACAACAAAGGGCCCCTCTGGGCATGGTGCCACCATCACCACTGCTTTCCATTATCAGTGTACATTTGCAAGAATTATGATGTTCAGGTTCCATTTTGAACTCCTGTTCATCAGAGTGTATAAATTTGTCCTTTTTCATTTTATTCAAGCTGAAATTTGGCAGAGGAGAGCTGGTGGGTGTGGAGTTTTTGGAAAGATTATTATTTTTAAAATTTAGTCTTTTCAAACTGTTCTAAATACAGCACTGGGGAATATGCCCTGAGGAGCAATGCTGTTGCATGTCTCTCAAGGGAGGGGTATTGACAATTAGATATTGTCAGTCTCTTTTTCAGTGTAAGAGGAAAATAAGCATTCCTGTTTTGGGCTAACTCATGGAAGGCCTCTGGCCCAGCAGAAATGATGAGTTTGGGGCAATGCTGTGGGGCCAGGAGGCTGGGAAGCTGTCCATCAGGGGCTCCCAAGGGTGGCCTGTAGTTCTCTTGCAACACAGAGAGCTTTTGTATGTAGCCTGAACAGGATCTGGGGGTTGTGGCTCTTCTCCATGGAACCAGCTGATTGTCAAGGCGGTAGCAACCATGGGGTCTCCTCCAGCAGCTCTAGGATGGGATGAATTTCTGGGCACTTGGGATCTGTCAGCCGTGGAAAGCCTGGACTAGCCTGCCCATCCAAAGAGGCATTTTGGCAAGTCTTGTGGCTGTGTATTTCATTCTCCTGGCTATTTCTCCAATCGTTCCCATTACTCCACATGACAGCAAGAATCTACTGCAACAGCTGGCTCAGGAGTGCAATTATTCCAGAATCAAGACAAATTTCTGCTTTCAAAAGCAGAAGCAGAAGTGCATAGCCCAATTCGTGGTGTTGGAGTTTAGTACAGATGGGGGATAGAACATTTCCACGTTAACCAGGTGCCAAAGTGATGGACAGACTCTGTATCTAGGACACTTACTCCAGAGGAACTACCAGAAATTAAATCTGGGACATGAAGAGGAGCAAAGGGAATGACAGAGTGATAACCTATAATAAAGTTGAGGCAGTCTAAACACTGGCTTACAACACTAATCCCTATCAGAACTTTTTTGAGAGCGCTATAATGCTCACAGTTACTTGTCCTCACCTCACCTGCTGCATTCACTACAGACTCCCAGAAACCCCAAATACAGCCTGTTAAGAAGGAGCTCAGGAGGGTAGTCTAGGAACAATGACCATTGTTCACTTGCATGGATCCAAAGTCCTTTGCAAATCTTGTCTCTTTCCTTTTCTCCTTTTATGCCTGCCTGCACCATAGTCCCCAGAAGGATGCTATAGATTATGACAAGAGTAGTGCAAGTGTCTAACATGGGGCAAAGTATGTTGTTGTGAAGAGCTGAACGCACTTTGTTACATGCTGCAAGATCCAGTGTTTTCTTGGACATTGCAGGGCAGTAAAATGGCCTTAATTACTTTGGCCTAATGGAAATGTCCCATTCCAACTGGAAAGAATGGCCTTTGGATCAGGCCCTCATCCCTTGATTTCTACACTTGCCTGCTTGGAAAACCCCAAAGTGTTCACTAGGCTTGGAAAGGTGCCAGAGACCTAGAGCTAGTGGCAAAAAAGAGGGACTTGAAATTCAAGACAGAAATTCTGAAACACTTCTTCATTTCCAATAGAGAATAATGCATAAATGGAACTTCCTGCACATTTGTGCTGATTTGGGTTGGATGATGAAAGAATCCCTGATGTACATTAGTTGCTATACACTCTGAGGTACCTTCCATCTATCCTGTTCTAAAAAAATATTCAAATCATGTGCACAATGGAATGTTGGCAGTTGATCCCTTCAACCTCAAGAAAAAGTGACCGTCTTCACACCTGCTATATCCAGCTAGATTCAGTGGGTTTTCTCCTTTGCATTTGCTGGACAAACCTGTTTATGTGACATTTCCTAGTGCACTTATCAGCTACACAGCAAAGATGATACAATTACCTAACAAGAATACATAAAAAAGTAGGATACGCCATGCAGCTGCATCTGTATTTCCTTCTGCGCATCTTAGAAACTAATACAATTACAAAGCCATTTTGATGAAGACACTTTTGCTGGCTCCTTCACGTAAGAGAAGTTACTGGCAGGCTCTTATCTCTTCCATCAGAAGAGTGTTCCTGGAAACAGGACAGTCCGTGGCTAGAGATAACACATCGTGGAATCTTCTGCACCTGCTGGGCTGCAGCATCCGTCCTCTCGGTCACATTTAAGTCGTGGTGATAATAGATAGCAATTTCTGTCCCTGCGCAGATCGACAAGCTCCGTCCCACAGAGCAGAAGTGGTAGCAGTGGCGGTTTCCATCTGCTCAAGCAGCATGAAACCCTTTAAGTGCCTGCTTTGGAGCAAGATGCTTTTCAGTCACTTGCCTTGGAAATGTGTCCATACAAACCCCTTGAGGAGGTAACCTGCTTGGTTTTGGATGTGTACCTACAATATGTAAAACAAACATCACCTACAGTGTACAGCTGTTATCCTGAGGAGTCAGCTTCTGTGCTGGGGCCGGGAGCTAATTAGTGGCAATCATCCTATTTTGAATTACTGAAAACCATTCACTGTATTGCATTCTTATTGGGAACCAGAACTAGACATGATTCATTTTACAATACCCAAAGAGAAGCTGTTTTAATCCTAGAGAAAATGGAGCTTCTGTGTCCCTTCTTCTGCCCATCTCTCCTTCCCTATCTCCATCACGCAGATGGCACAAGGCTTTCACAGTGGCTGCTTGGATCACAAAACTTTGACTGAAGAACTCTGTACTTTTAGTATATAATTGTCCAGGACTGCAACTATCCCATAAAGCATGAATACAGATGAATACATAGTTCACCATCAATTGTCCTTAACCACCATACTTGACTTTAGTACAATGAACTCTGTCGCCCTGCCCTGAAGATCTTGCAGATCAAGCCCAATGATACAGTACCCACCATAAGCTCAACTTTTAACCAAATCAAAAGTTAGGTGGTAACAGGAGACATGAGCCAAGTAGATATAGGTTTGTATTGCTGCTTCCTAGTCATCTGTCATCATCCAACATGACATGCAGAAAAGGACTAATTTCAAAATGAATTTTAAGAAGTTAGGGAAACTGTGTGATGATTTCTTTAAATCAGGGCGAAAAGAAATAGTTCCCTGAATTATACTTTTGTTGGGCTGTGAGGGCTGCCACCCTGCTGTTTTAGCTATGTGGAAAGTCAGGGCACTCCTTCTGTTCTAGCATTTATTTTCTGCATCCTTGTTTTATTTTTAACAACTTACAACAGAAAGAAACGCGCTATCGCATGACTGTCTAAAGCAAATAGTACATTGTGGTTTGGGGCTTGGACACTTGAATGTGTAACTTCCCAGCAACAAGCACTGTTCTCTCTGTAGGGCGCTTCTGGTAACTCTTCTCTCCTAGTGAGCAGTAAAGAAAACTGTCACCCACCAAGGGAAACAGCTATTTCATACAGCCCCCCCCACTGCGAAAGAGCAGAAAAATGGCAACAGACTGCAGTTATTATTGACATAATGCTGCACAGAAAGCAGCAGCCCTTCCTGATTCACACCAGCACTGGGCCTTCAACAACTGGGATATGGTCCTGGCCTGCTAGAGGCTACTGTGCTTCCAGCCAAGCAATTTCACTTTTCTCCACCTCAGTTTCCCAGTCTGTGTAAACGAGTGTGAGTGGTTTAATTTTCAGCATTTCAGCAACTAACATGCTGTACCTCAAACTTCTTAAATGATTACATCATTTTCACTGCTGTGAAAAGTTCACTAAACGACGTTTCAAAACATCTCTCTATGCATTGAACTTTCTGTTCTTGAGTCTGAGTGTGGTTTGACTTCTGGCATCTAAAGTTCAGGCTACTGTGGTTGACTTCAGCAGCAATTGCTAACAAACACAGAGCTTCTATAGATTGGAATGGGTTGTATAACCAATGGAAACATAACCAGCACAGCTTTAAACTGTTCTGTACTTCATCTGCATAGGTGCTGCTTATCAGTGGCTACTGCTTTGGGAAGGTTTTTGAGACCCTGTGAAATTTAACAAAGTAAACAAGCATCTTTTTCAGATGCACCACTTCAGAGAGATTTCTGGACCCAGAGAGATGAAGAAAACACGTAAAATGGCAAAAATTAAATAGAAACATTTTTAAGGAAAACTGCACTTTCTGTCCTTGTGAAAGACACCATATAGCCACATTCAGCCCTTGCATTATTCGATTATTGCCAGTTTAGTCAGAAGCTGATCGATCTGGTTTTGTTACTAGAAATATCCAGAACCCTGCAAATTATTTTGGTGATGAGAATCTTCTGTATGGGTTGTGTTGCTTCGTTTTTTTAACTATATATGATCTTATATGTATTAAATTTTGAAATTAATCAAGTAAACCTGGTTTATCTCTTCTGTGTTCTGCCACATTTTCTCAGTCTGATACTGTACCAGCCTGTCAGTGAGTTGGGAAGCTGCAATAAATGGGCTGTAGAGCAGCTGAGGCCAACGGTCAAGACTGCGAGGAGACACGACAGGCAAAGGGAGGAAGAAGAGATTATTACAACACATACAGAGAGAAATACAGCCAGGATTCAATTTAGCTCAACTCGAGTGAGGTTAGCCCATAATCACCAGGAGCTGGAAAACATCACAACTACTGTGCATATACTTAAACAAGCAGAAGTCAGCGGGATGTTCAATAGGCACAATATTGATACAGCCACTGAAGGCAACTATGCTCACCATGCACAGGAAGAATGGTTTGTATCCTTCCAAGAGCTGATAAAGACATTATAAAACACTTTGCCATGCTAATAAGGAATCTTTTTACTGCCAGAGCAATAAAACCCTAATCTTTCAGCATCTGTTCACATTATTAACATCACAAATTATTTATGCAGAGTAAACACTGGATGGTTTATTCACTGGGTTTGAATCCATGATTTTTAGCTTAAAAAATCTCTCTCCCTAGTACATGAATGGAAGGAGTTATGCTATTAGCAATACAGTAATGCTACCAAGAGATAACCAGTAGGTCTTATCTTGTGCAACTGGATGCCCCTCGAAAGTCCAGCGCATTGCAGAGATGGTACATACTTTCCCTCAAAGAAAGCATTAAGCTAATGCAGCTGAATTCACTGGAAGTCAAGTCAATCAGTGGTCATTTTTCATGACCTCACTTCCCCTTCTCCTTCTTGGGACCTTTGACTTTAAATGAAGGGTTATTTGCCTGTATCCTGAGGGCAGGGTGCTTTTCAATATCAGCAGTATAGGATAAACACATTATGTGGATCTCAGTAAAGCCGGGCACAACATATCCTCTGCCAAAGCAGTCCACATACGGGGTCTATTAAAGTAGCTGAAGTAGCTCTAAAATCATGCAAGCAGTGAGGAGAATTCAGTCACTGAAGACATCGTTCCTCACCATTCTTCTCAACTGTTCAGGGACTGAGCAGTTTTCTTCCTGCACCAGCTGTGGTGCAGTTTACCTTTCAGCATCATTTGCTACTCTATCCTACATCACTGTGTCTAAAGTCATGATTTTGTCTACCGTAAGAGATGTGAGCCTACCATTGCCTAACATGCTTATTTCAAATGTTATTATATCAGAGCTGTACCAACAAATCTGCAGTAAAAAATGAAAACTAAGGAACTGCAAAGAATTACTTGGAAGTATTTTGTGAAAGCAACAGCAAAAATAGCTGTTAATTAAGCTAAAAAGGAAATGTTTCAAATATGTATTATTTCCATTATTTGAATACTTCTGTTACTGAAATCAGAACAGTGTCTTCCAGTAAAATCTGGTCAACTAAATGACTCATATGGCCTCTGAAGTGACCATGGATTGCTTCTGAGCTGCATACACTCACAGGAGATCTTGTGTCCAAGGACAGATCAGGCAAAAAGGGGAACTGAAACTGGCTGACTGCAAAGATGGCTGTACATGGCACTTCCTTATTTATATAAAAATAAAACAGAAAACATTATTAACCATTTTAAACTTTAAATGACGCGACCCCTGAGACTAGAAGCAGCAGTAGACATGTATACAAGTGCATGCACTTCATTCATGCCTATCCTGCAGTTTACCCAGGCATAGCACACACACATAAAAGAACTTTAGCATTCAACTCTTCAACCTACACACAAGCCTCCTACAGCAGGCACAGGCAAGCTGGATGGCCTTTACACAAACAGGCTGAGGCTTCCCACCATCCTGTTCACACTAAATAACCACTCCTGCCATATTTCCAGTTTCAAGCCTAGGAAAGATAGAAGCTAATAGAAAAACATACCTATGCACTGAGAAACCCAGGCCAGTCCACTCATGTTTTCAGATGATTTGATGTGACTACAGTGCTAGTGCTCAGCCTTTAACACTGGACCTAGGCCTGCTTTTGGAGCACAAGTGAGCTTGCTCATTGCAAGGCCTGGCAGGCAGAGCAAACACAAGAGTCACCCCGATCGTTCTCCCATTCCATGGACGTTAAAGCTCACTGATTCTTAGCACTGGCAACTACTCAGACCCATCTTTAAAGTCTTAAATTCCAGCTCCAAAAATAGAAGAATATAAGAATAACATTGATTGAGCAATGCGTAAGTGAAATTATTTTTAAAGACAGTGAGTGACTTCAAGCAATAGTGAGCTTAGAAATTATGAAGTTTTAACAATTGATCTTGAAGAAATTGCAGCAGAGGAGGAAAATTTAGAACCACTGGTATTCACCAGCCTCCAGGAGGAAGAATGACATATGCTTTAGGAGAAGGCATTTGAAGGGTGATGTGCACTGCTTTGGGCTTTGACATAGAGAAAGACCACTGTGGTCCCTAAAGCAAAATTCCAGAATGCTGAATTCTGTGCAAATCTTTAATCAGTGTGTGTTTTATTGTGTTGGGTAAAACCTATGGACTTCTTTGGAACTGCTGGGTTATGAGAGTAGCTCTAAACCCACAGAAGAAAACTGCTGTGTTCAGAATTCTAGCCTCTGCATTTTCAGTGCAGACTCACATCCTCACTCTTTTGAATGCCAATGAATACAACCAGGCAGAGCATTAAACAGCATATGTTTGCTTGTTTATAATACACAGACAGAGTTTGCTACATGCAGAGTCTGAGCAATTAATACAATCAGCCTGATCCCCTGTGGGAGGTGAGGGTCAACATGAAACATCCCATTTCCTGAAAAATAATGTTCTCCCTTCATAAAATTCTGGAAAAAAAGTCTGAAAAAAGTCTAGGTCTGCCATGAATCCTTCTCAGGAAGAATTGCCCTAATAGTCTGCCTTTTTCCTAGGAGATACTCTGGAGCCTCAGGGACTTCTTACACATGTACCCTAGAGAACTGAGCTGTCAGAGGACAGCACCACCACAGAGAGCTGTCCATGCAGATGCTACTTTTATGGCACTCCTCAGTCCCATCCTACAGCTGAAGTTTTATTCATGCCATTGTGCACTCACTAGAGAGAGCAACCAGCAGCTAAAATCAACACACACTCTGAGACAGAGAATAGAAGAAAATGTAAAATAATGGGAATAATAATGGGAAAAATGGGAAGCTTTTAAGCTTTGGGAGAAACAGAATTGAATTTTTCATGTCTTCCAGAGTAGGATAAAGGTACTTAGGATTCACCTGTTAAGCGCACTTAAAGCCACATGGGCTTTCTCTTCCTGGCCTTACTTAACCTCAAAGTTTTCATCATCTTGCTCAACCCTGCAATTGTCCATTGTAATAAGGGGCAAAACAAAGTCGTCTTCACAACTAAAATCATGCAGAGGAAAATTATAGCTTCATTCCTTAGGAAAAACACAAGCAGACTGTTATCTTGACACTGATTTTGGACAACACTGTGAGCACAACAGATAGGACTGAGCTATTTCCTCTCTGACCTTACCATAAACACAGAGTGCTACATCCAGAGGAGTCTTTAGAATGGAATAAAATCAAGGTCAGGGCTGAAATGCAGAATCACATTACAGCCAGGACCCAAATACATAACCATCCACAAAGACCCACCATTCTAACTAAAACAAGTTTAAAGGTGATTCAGTGACTGATTTAAGGATATGTAAAATTTTGCTAACCTAATATTCTGTGGCACCCAACTAGGTTAAGATTCACTGATAGGGGTGGTTTTAGAATGAATGAAGAGTACCTACGCCAGGAAAAAGAGAAATGTGCTGTATCCATAACTCAAATTGGACTTCTGAGTTTGTCTAAGAACAAGCTATATTGAATGAGGGTCTCCTGCACTCAAAGAGCTTTTGTTTGGCTTCTCAGGCAGCTTCCTCTGCCTCACCTACTGCAACATCTCCATGCACAAATCAGGGCGGCCAAAGAGGACTGGGATTGGAGAGGACAACTTCTTCTCCCATACAGTCAGGTGCAGATACCAATATTCTCCTTTGAAAGGGGTAGGGGAAAGAAATGTATTAATACTTTGAGCTAGTGTTAGATTATAAACTTCCATTCAACCTTCTTAAGCTGTCTGAAAGGAGTATCTGAAGCTGCATTGCATTTGGGCAGTGCCAAAAGTGGCAGATCAGGAGTGACAGAGTATGTGAGGATGAGGAGGGTTTCTGTCAGGACATGGGAAGGGGTGTCCTACCTGTGCGTGACTATGTTCTGACAGTGCAGGCTGAGGGAGATGGGGTCTGCAAAGGGGGTTACTGTGTGTCCTGAGCACTCCAGGGGTGCTGGGATGTTTGAAGGGCATAAGAACATGAGCCACTGCTCAGTTGCAGAGTGGTCTGGGCAGCACCATGTGGTTAAAGGCCAGAGGACAAGAAAATATTGCAGCTGAGAGATGTGAAATCTTGGAGCTGTACCCAGGAGTATGGTGTGCTCTGGGGTACTGGAAGGAAAGCCGCCAAAATTTAGTTTGCCATCAGCCTCTGGGCTCTGTGGTATAATCTGGTGCATAAAGGCGGAGTGGTGGCAGCCTTGACACAGTTGGATGCCTCAGGCTCAAGCTGAACAGTACTGCACATTGCACAGCAACCATATGCTTAAGGCAGCTGTGTGTGGTAGGAAAACAGTGAGATTCCAGCATTTTCTCTGTTTATCCTCTCTTTCCCCTCTGCCCCCCAAAAATTGTGCCACTTTTGCCATGCAAGATGTAGCAAGACCACAGCTGGCAGTGCTGTCCCCAGACTTGTTCACTGCCATGGAGAACTTGCTTTTGAAAGCAGTGGGGACTGAAGCCCTTTGGGGGATCTCAGAGCATGCATAGTCTCTACAGCACCATC
Source organism: Psilopsiagon aymara (assembly GCA_024733675.1). Classification (NCBI taxonomy): domain Eukaryota; kingdom Metazoa; phylum Chordata; class Aves; order Psittaciformes; family Psittacidae; genus Psilopsiagon; species Psilopsiagon aymara. The sequence continues at coordinate 38,255 of JANRGW010048903.1, forward strand.
AGACAATGTACTACAGAACAGAAGAGTCAAGTTTCTACCCTGCACCCCTAACATGACTGCCAGACCCAGCTATCCCCATTTGCAGAGCAGCAATGCTGTGCAGAACTGAACTTGATTGTCAAAATAGATTTAGCCCATGATTCCCCACAACACAGAATGAGAGCAGCAGTAAGGCCTGCTGTATTAAGAAATCAGCTGAAGTCAATGCAAACAGCATCATCTGTAGCTGGCTTGTACTGCCCTTCTCTAGGAGCTCTGACCTCCTTTAAAAGTCACCTGTAGAAGGCTACTAGATGAGCTAAATGAATCACCTCTCTCCTGGCTTTCACTGTAAGGGCATCAAGAACCCATCCCTTTTATTCCCTCTTAAGGATTAAGCTCTTTCCCAACTATTGGAAAATCCAGCTCCGCACACCGGACCTACACACACAGGCCCCGTTGATAGGGAGTGGAGGGGAATATCACATTTGTTTCTCTGTTAAGTGAAAGACCAAATGAAGCTGAGTCAGACAAATCCCTTGGTTTCCTCATGCTCCACTCCCTTTGCTTTGGGGAGCTCCAACTTGCTGGGAGGGGAGATAACGTTTGGCAACAGCAAAGAGGAGTGTTCAGGAGAAGAAATAGGGAAGTTCACCTCCCAGAAATTACTGTAAAATCTGACTCTCAAAGATAGGCTGCTGAGCCTGGGAGGAAGTGGAAAATCATCACTCCAGGAAGGCTCCATTTGCTAGTCAGAGAGCAGAAAAGCTGGTCACTACTAGCGGATGTCTCCTGTTTTGTTATCTCTTCCTGCTGAGCTGCCCAATGGGAGGATGAGGATTTAGTCAGCCATGGCCTCCCCACTTCCGTATGCCACCTTCTTTGAAAGAACTCACTCATTTTCAGCCAGGATACTTTATCCTGCCAGAGAGTTGGTGCAACCAGTTCCTGCAGCCCCCTGCAAGGCCATGGCAAGAGCACAGAGGGGTGTAGTGCAACACAAGATGTGCTCTGGCAAGCCTCAGTGGCCACTGCCAGCTGGTACCTATTAGAGCAGCTCCCAAGATGCTGTAATCTGTTCTTTAATATTGCTCAAATCAGTGCTGCAGCCACCTCATAACCTGTCCTCAGATCACGGAGTTATAATTAATTGGCTATGGCTCCCAGTAGGATCTGGGCACTGCTCAGATCCTGGCCTTTGCAGTTTAACTTGAAGCTAACACTTTCCCGAGGCTAAAGTTGCTGCGATTAGTTTTTCCCATGTGCAAACCAGGACTGTTAATGCAGCATGTTAAATAGACAAGATATGAGGACAAAAGTATGTGAATTACTGTAAGATTTTACTACTGTTCAGGCAAGTTTCAGCTGCCTTTTTACTTTGCCAAGGTATGAACGCCCTGCCTCAGTGAGGGACCTATAGAGCTGAGGCCATACATAAATCAAACCTGAGCAATGCAGGAAAAGTACAGTATGCATTTTTTCTGTAAAAGTAACAGTAAATAATCTACTAAGTTAATGGTTCACTGATGCAACTCAGTTTAAGAGGTGGAAAAAAACCTAGAGATGTTTTATCTCTGACCCTTGGCTTAGGTTTGAGATACAGCTTTAACTGAAGAGCAAAGGTTAACTGTAATAGAAAATGTCTGCATTACTATAGCTTCCAAACCACGATCTGATTTCTTCTGTCAAAATGAAGACAACTTCTTTAATTATGGCAATACAGCCATAAAAAGTTGATTACGGAAAACTATTTGTCTGTATTTCTTCAAAATACCATGGAAGAAAAAGACAGGAGCAGGTGAAAAGGGAAGACTTGGGGAGGGAGGGAAGCTTCATATTCACTTGAAAACTATGAAGACAAAACATAATCAGAAGAGCTGTCATTGTTTCAAAAACATCAGCTTTTAAATAGCTAAACACAGTAAAATTCATGTCTCAAAAGTTGTGTCCAGTCACAGCTTTCAGGATGGGCTCAATATTCCCCTGCCAGATAGAGAGCAAGCAAAGAAGCAAGATGCAAAGTATCAGTCAAATAGCAGGAACTCTTCAGACAAATGCTGCCCTTGGGCAGCACCTGAATGTAAAGGAGAGTGGAACACATACAGGGGCCCACCTTCCAAAATGCAGATGGGGGGAAATACTTATATTTCCCAGCTAAAAATCTAGCAAACACAGCATAAGACTGGAGATTTCTGCCATTGCTTTGGCTGACAACTGCTAGTTGGGGCATGGGGATGGGAGGAAAAGTCATGCAATACATTGGCTGATATTACAATGCACCAATACTGAACTAACTGGTCAGCTTGCACAGAAATAGAGTGAAATAAAATGACAGGGCCAAAAAAAAAATTTAAAAAAAAAACCAACAAACCAAACCAAACCAAAAAACAACGAATATTTCAAAGCAGTCATTCTCCACTTAGAGGAATTTCCATGTGGTTTTTCTGGCATTGTCTTTTGGAAAACTCTGGGGGTTTGCTACCCTTTCAACTTCTGGAGTTCTCACAAAACCTCTAAACCAGGTCTCTATTTATAATAGGAATTTTGAAACTATTTTTTGCATTCTTTTAGACTCATCTAGTTCTTGACCCCAATTACATTGAATAATGTGGTTGTGACTAACATAAATACAGTTCCATTATAAATCAGGACATGTTTGCCCGGAGACAGCCCTTTTTCTTTCTCTTGCTCATGTTCTGCTGCAGTCCAAGTACATCACCATGCTCCCTGGAACCTGCAGCAGTCTCACTGCCACAGCTGAGGGAGGCAGAGGTAATGGGCTGCAGGCTTCCCTCCCTTTTTGCCCAGCCATCAAGCTAATGCAAGTTCCAGTTTACACCAAAAGCTGAAAGGCTGAAAGAATATTACATTCCAGTGGGGGGTATTGGATCTCCCCACCAGGGATGAAGGCTGTCCACATCAGCCTGATAAAGATTCAGTAGCTGGCTGGTTGACTCCCAGGGGCATAGTTAAGTCTTGGCTTAGCTGGAGCAAACATCTTACTGCTTCTCTATGCAATGAATAAATGATTCCAGGAATGCAACTATTAACTGAGTGTTCAAGGCTTTCCATGGTAGGGAATTATTAAAAAGACAGCAATTGTCATCAGATATCAGCAATACCACATTTGATTAGAGGAGGAAATAAAGTCTTTACTGGTATTGCCTGCTGGTGAATGCTGATCTTAGCTGCTATGCTGCTCTGGTTCCTCAGGTATCATATCAACAGCAGGAGAGTTAGGGGAATTAGAAGCTCAGTAAAGCATTTTGATGATCCTGTTACTACAATGGGGTTACAGCATTGGTGGATAGGGGAAAAATGACGTACATCATCTACATGCAGCCATGTGAAGCACTTGACATTCTCCCACACAACATCCTTCTTTCTAAGCTGGAGAGGCATGGGTTTAATAGATTGACTACTCAGTGAATCAGGAATTAGCTGGATGGTCACATCCAAAGTGATGCAGTCAACAGATTAATGTCCAAATAGAAACCAATGGCAAGTGGTGTTCCTCAGAAATTGGTATTGGGACCAGTGCTGTTTAACGTCTTTGTTGGCAGCACAGGATCTCAAGGGATCAGTACTGGATGCAGTCTTATTCAACTTGTTCATTAATGACCTGGAAGAAGGGATAGAGTGTGCCCTCATCAAGTTTGATGACACAAGCTGGGGAGAGCGGCTGATCCACCTAAAGGCTGTGCTGCCATTCAGTGGGACCTTGACAGGCTGGAGAGTTGGGAGGAGAGAAACCTAATGAGGTTCAACATGAGCAAGTGCAGGGTACTGCACCTGGAGAGGAAGAGCCTCAAGTACCAGCACAGGTGGGGCTGACCTGCTGGAGAGCAGTTCAGCTGAGAAAGAGCTGGGAGTATTCATGGGTGACAGGTTGACTATGAGCCAGCAGTGTGCCTTTGTGGCTAGGAGAGACAATAACCCCCCGGGATGCATAGGGTGGAATGTGGCCAGCAGGTCAATGGAGGTGATCCCCCCATCTCTACTCAACCCTGATGTGGCCACATCTGGAGTACTGTCTCCACAAGTATGATCAAGGGTCTGGAGCATCTCTCTTATGAGGAGAGATTGCAGGAGTTGTGCATGTTTAGTCTAGAGAAGGCTGAAGGAGATCTCGTTAATGCATATAAATACCTCAAAGGTGGGTGCCAAGAGTTTGGTGCCAGACCCTTTTCAGTAGTGCCCACCAACAGGATGAGGAGCAGTGTCCATAGACTAAAACACAAGTAGTTTCACCTCAAGATGAAGAAGAATTTCTTCACATGGCAAGTGGCAGAGCACTGGCACAGGCTGCCCAGGGGGATTGTGGAGTCTCCCTCTCTGGAGACATTCAAAGCCGAACTGGACACATTCTTGTGTAACCTGCTGTAGGTGGCCCTGCCTTGGCAGCAGGGTTGGACTAGATGATATCCATAGATCCCCTTATTTCCCTTCTGTAATTCAAGGACATATCTGCTACCTCACAGGCATCAGAGGAAGGACTTTTTCAGCTCTGTTGGCAGCCACTCTTCAACTTTGCATTGAACCACTAAGCAGTGGCTGAGCCAGAAGGAGGGGATGGGACAGTGAAAGAGAATATTTCTCAGCCCAAAGCTGAAAAATGAGGTGGAATTTTAGCGTTACTGCCCAAACTCTATAACCTGAAGAGAGTGGGTATCTGGGAGTAACATGCCAGAAGATTATTTTTATCCATTGAGGTTTTATTTCAAAATACCTCCATGCTTTCAGAATACATGCTGCAGAATATATGAATTTCTGCTTGGCTGCATCACAAGTTTTGGACTTCAGCTACAGTTCAATAATTAAGAAGTACACCATCACAAAATATACACTTGCTTTGATCTTTGACGGTGTAATATTTATGGTGCTTTTCTATTGATTCCATGTTCACAGGTGTTGAACTTAGAGATTATTTTTCAGAGGCAGATTTAGATTCATTAACACATAAGAGGAGGTATTCGATGAACAGCCCCACTGAGACTAACTGAACTTTTAGATTTACTGCCCAACTCAATAATCTTCTGAAGAGAGAGGGTGACTGGGAGTAAAATACTAGAAGATTATTTTTATCCATTGAGGTTTTATTTCAAAATACCTCCATGCTTTCAGAACATTGAGTTTAGAAAGTTCACCCATTAGAGTGAAGTTCTTTGGCACGAAGTGAAAGTTTGCAGCTATGCGTGTTCCCGGAAACTCTGCAATACATGCTGAAGTGCAGTATCATAGTTTTGCAATTAGATTCACATTCTAAAAAAGAACTGAGATAAACTAAGAAATAGTTCTCCTACAATATGGCAAAGAGCTACAAAAATTTTATGGAGTTTGCAGACAGCTGCTTTCCAGTCTCTTGGTCATTACCATGGGCTTAGCAATGGGGAAAAGTTAGAGTGAGAAAGCTATTGTGTCCTACTTTGAGCACTTTGTAGTAAGTTACACTGAAAAGCTGTCATTAGAGTGGAAACCACCTCTTGGTACTTTGAGAAGCTGGCATGCGCTAATGGGCCAAAAACCTAGGTCCATTCATTGTGTCGAAGTGTTACCTGCAGCAGCACTGAGCCAACGTCAAGGTAGCTTCAAGCTCTACTGACAGAGGGCTGCTGCTGCAAGGTGTAGGTCTGAGCATATTACCTCTTCCATTGTGCAAGCACTAGTCCTTGTGTGACTGCAAAGGGAGCCAAATCTGGGAGCTGATCCCCATAAGCATCAACCCAATGTATCAGCCAGCTTCTGTTCTCCACACTGCTCCATAAGCACTTAATTCAGGGCAATCCAGCCAATGAGACAGCTTTCTCAGAACATCCCCCTTCCCAGATTAGCACAGGGCAGTCATGATTCTGCATGCTAAGAGGCTCTGCTGTCTGCTAACCTCATGAAGCAGCTGCCAGTGGGAATGAGATGACAGGACATGTGTTGAGTGGATATCCACATGGCATCTATCTGATGTACAAGGGTTCAAATGGAAAATTAGGTTGCTCTTATATGCCATTGTGAAATTCACCCAAGCGTTTCATAAACAGACATTTGCATCTTGGACACCTTTTCACATTTCTTCAGACACCCATGTTGAGCAAACTGGATACATATGTTTTCTTTGTAAAGTTTCCAAACACAATTGCCTCAATTCTTGTTTCAATGTCAGTGGGAAACTAAGCTAGGTAAAAGAGCTTAAGACAGGGCCTTTTGAGTAAAAGAATATTGCAGATTATTTATCCAAAAGATCTTATATAATACAATTTAATGTTTTACAGTGGCAGGCATTTCACATGTATCAATACTTGTATATTGATCAGGCAAACCCATCACAGGGCGCACAAGGAAAGAGCACAGCCTATGCTACCTCTTCAGCAAGGAGCCGTTGTTCCCTGGTGCTAGCCCTGCATTGTCTGCACACCAGTGTGGGTGATCTGAGATTGCATCATCTGCCATCTGCCCCTCAAGCACCCCAGAGCTTCACTCACACACAATCTAATCCAAACAGCAGCTTGCAAAAGGCCTCCCTTCTCACAAATACTGGTCATGCAAGCAGCTCTGAAGCCATCACACATTGTGTTTGGCAGAGGTGACTTCACCTAAGTGCAGGACTGCATTCAAGACAGAGAAATGGGTGGGATGCTATTTAGTTCATCAGGGGACACAGAATTGTCTCATTCCTGACTCTCATATTTAACTCCTTATCTTGTGACTGAAGAAGCCTTTGAGGAGGAGACAGAGCAGCGTTTGTATGATGCTAAGTTACTGCTATTCATATATACGTTGTGATTCGGGCTATCCATATCCAGTATGCCTCTGATGACGTTAGCTCAAGTAATGGCAAACTGGTGCAAAAACGCATGCTGGAAAATAATGAGGAGTTTGCTCAGGGTTTAGTGGTTGGAACATAAGCCTTGGATCAGCTACAGAGGTGTAAATCTTGCTGCAGTGGTCTTAAAGAGAGTCACATAGGAAGATTTATCCCCAAGACTGCCTCTTACAGGATGTGCCTTGCAAGAGCAGGTTAAATCTGTGAGCAGAAACAGTATGTTGCTCTTTTTCCCTGGAATAATGTCAGTTTTACAGTGCCAAATCCTCTTTTATGTAGACAGCAGTATGATTCTGTAACTACTTATTTAAAATAGGCAGTTAGCAATGGCCTTACAACCACCTAACAGAGCAGGATTTGCTCTGTTGTCTTGTTGTTGAAATGTGACTACCCTTCCTTCATACCCTTCCTTCCCTCGGGCAGATGATGACCGCAAGGAAAACCACAATGATAAAGCTGTTTTCTCTTATTAGTCCATTTTCATAAACAGTTCTGAGTGCATGAGCATAGCTCCTTAGTGTGTGTTAAGGAATGGAAATCTCCACACTGAGCTGAAATCCTAATAAATAAAATTAAGATTCTTCAGCTAGAAAGAAGAATACCAGCTATGTAAAGCTGTATCGAGAAAATGAAGAGGAATTTAGGTGAAAAATAATGCAGAACCAGTTCCTAATTATTCCCATATTTACACAATTCTGATTTTTATCTGTTCCACTAGAGCGTTTTTTATTTTCACACCCCTTTTCTTTACTTTGTTGAGTTATTGACAGTTACATAAAATATTACAATATGCCCAATGTATCTAAAAAATAGGCCTGACTCCTTAGGCTGAGTCAGTTTAACACATTTTCCAAATTATACTCTTATAGTCTAATTTTAAACCATTTTAATGTAATTTTAAAATGTTTCAGATTTTGGCACAAAAAAAAACAGCAGCTAGCAATGGCAGCATAAAGATCCAGCTGGCAAAGAGATTGAAAGGAGAAAACAATTTTGAGAAATACATTGTAAATGGCTAGGAACTAAATATGTGCTATAATGAAAGCAAATGCATTTTTAATAACCCAGCTAAATTGTTTATATGTTTTTTAAATAAAAATAATTAACCATCTTACAAAAACAAAACCTTCCTCAGTACAATGTACTTACAGATGCTCTTGAGTGGAAAAGCTTTCTACTACTCTGGCTTATAGAAGAAACATGCACAAAATAAATTCTTCCCTCTAAAACCACGTACTAAAAAATGTTGTGTTTTTTTCTCACATTGCTCTGCAAAAATTATTAGTGAGTAGCTTTCTTAGGTACTGATAATTAGTTATTAACTGTCTTAAATACAGATATGCAAGAAAAGTAAATAAAACCAAGAATACAGCTGTTCTTTTCCTGCCATTGCCTCAGGCAGTATTTTGGACTGACTGTGAGATGAACTAACCTTACCGAAAGGAAAAGTATGGATGCTTCCAGAGATACCTCTAACAGAAGAAGTTAATGTACTCTGAAAAGGGTATATTAAGACCAAGTATGATCTCTCATTTTTTCCACAGAAAAATACAGTAACTGAGACAAAAAGAAGAAGGTTGAAAAGCAAAATATATTCAACTGAAAATGAAAACCTTGATCTGAAATTGCTTAAAATATATCTCAAATGTAGGCAAATTTCCTGGATAGGCTACATCTCCCATCAAGTACCTCTGTGTCCTTCCAGCATGGATAAAAACTTTTGCACAGGGAAAGCTTAACATAGTGTATCAGATGTGGAAATAGCTCCATTGGGAGCACTGTCCTATTGGGACAAGTAGGCTCACAAGAGCCTGTTTCTCAGTTCCTGACAATAAAACACTCAAGCTTGACTTGGGGCTTTAGCTGGTTTTTGGGGTTAGGAGGCAAAAAACACACTCACTTTTCAGAGGGTAGCTTTGTGAGGAAAAAAAGCCTTTCTGAATATTAGAGCATCATTCCAGCTACAGGTAGAGGAAATTCCTGGAAAAGAATACACATACACAGCAAAAAACCTTAAAATCTTCAATGTCTTCTGGCCTCTGGCAGCTGGAGTGTGCTATTATCTGACTGCAGAGATTGATGTAGGACAAGACAGAGTACTGCTGGTGCCACTATCCAGGGCCCCCATCACTGCACATGGTACCATGCAGCGGCCACATTCACTCATGCTGCCTTGTAGCTGAGGTGCGGCAGGTTGCTGCTTGCAGGGCAGCTCATGTGCTGCATCCCAGACAGAGATCACTGCAGCGAGTGGGAGACAGGCCTAGCGCTGGATGGACACTCACTCCACTTAGTTTGCTGTGTGAAAGACCTCTCTGATCTAAGAATTACCCAGTAACAGTCAATTAGAAAACCGAGGTGGAAGGTATTTTGGTAAAAAACAGCAGCAAAAAGTGGCAGCAACTTCAAAGTGTGAATCCTAGTGATGCTGTGCTAGAGCACCATCCTGCTTAACACACAGAGTGAGTATCAGCGGTTATTTGGGGTAGCTATGCCCACCAAGATTAGGTAGGATGCCAGTTCTACAAGATCTGCAATGACTTGACTGCCACTAAAGACAGTAAAAGAAATAGTCTCTTTGCAAGATCAGTGATGAAGAGTTTAAATGCACCAGCCAGCTCTCCCTTGTCTCCTTTCAACCGTGCAAATCAGTGTGATGAAGAAAATGCAAAACCTCGCTGGTGGAGGTTTTGGGAGTTGGTCTGCTGGTCATCTGGGGTGAAGCCGTAGCCTCATGATCAGCATCTGTCCTCCCCCTCTATTCATGTCTTAGCATGTCACCAGACAGGTACACTCATAGCATTTGCTACTGATAGAGGGGTTGAGCAGCCACAGATGTGCTCAGAGGCCTCATGATCAGATGATGCTAATGAGGTGGTGTGGAACCGGTCTGGGAAGTGCCTCTTACCAGGGACTCCTTAGGTTAGGGGCTGCTGACAATGTCTGTCTTTCCTTTTCTTTCCTCAAGTCTGTTTTCTCAAGACACCATGAGGCTCATTGCCAGTGCTCCCAGCAAGGAAGGACAACACAGCTGTCCAGCCAGGCTGGCAGGAGCATAGACTTCATTTGAGCAGCACAAAAATGAATTAGTACCAGGAGGTGGGGTCAGATATTCAAATTTGGTCTGATTTCAATATGTCACTTGGAAAATGATTGTGGTGTGCACAATAAAAAACTAGGAAAAAACACATCAAAGGGTTAAAGAGATACAGCATTATAATTGACAAGATATTTATATTGTTTGGTGGTTATTTTTCTTCGTAATTCTGCCAAAACCAACCTATAACCACAGCATTCAATTTTTCAAGTGTATTTGCCTGAGGCAAGGCAAATTTTTGCACCTACACACATGGGCTTTTTCCAGGCATGTATGTGGCTGTTGTGAGTGCTATTATCCTTCATTAAAAGTGATAGATCTTCAAGATAAACAGGCATGGATTACCATTCCCCAGCTGAGTCTAGATCTATTACGTAAGTAGTCACTGAGTTTCCATAGTTCAGCTTTACAAACATGAAGTTGGATGTGCTTTCTCAATGTCTCTCATCACATTATAATTTCTTTTCTCTTTACCTGGAAACTCGTAATTTTTCAGAAATCAAAACAGTTTATCTTACTAAATGCTAACCAAGTACTGAAAATATATACATTAACCTGTGGAGTGTTAGCTCAGCAAAATCTAACTTAGTTCCAAACCAGAAAGTTTTTTCTTAAAAAATACTCCAGGTGTAGTTACAAGCTCATGCAAGTTTGTTTTTCAGTGAAGTTCATGTAGAATTTTGCTTTATTGTGCAAACAAATCAGTGTCTCATGTTGTGAGAAAGCTGGTCCAGAGTGATGATAGGTTGCCTAGATATACCAAAATTAAACAGGATTTTTATTTAAGAAAAAACACTGTCGGACATTAAGCAGACTTAGGCAAAGATCAAACTCTCACAGAAATGGTAGTATCTCTATTTGTTCAGTGAGCTTGCTTTTAACTTCCATTCACAACTAACACAGCTAACCTCTCCAGCTTTTATTATCTATTGGCTAGCCTGAAAGCTGCAAGCAAGCTACTTAAATGGCCTGCTTATGTCTCAAAGCACTGCAGATAGTTCCCATCTCTACAAATGAAATCAATGCAGAGAGGACAGGGCAGGAGGACACAGGAAATTGTAACTTAATGCTATTTGCAGTGTAAAAACCTGACCTGGTTTTTTCTTATTATCCACACAGTAAGTGCTCTGGGGGCAACCTCTGGTCCGCAAGTGTCAGCATTTGGCTGGAAGTGAAGTCTATGTGCAGTAGGCAAGTGGCTAACTGCTTTGGCTTGCACACCATCCACACAGCCCAAAGTACATTATTCTTACGTACAATGACTCAATTATGGCTCTGCCTCCAGATGTTCATTTCCAAAGCCATGGCAAAAGTCTGCTTCTCAGCCCCCTGGCTGAGTTAGCCATGTAGGGAGTTAGGGCTGGCTGGAAAAGAGCTATTCCATTTTCATGCAAAATGATTTCAGTGTTTCAAACTTGTCTCCAACACAATACAAGATTAAACCAAAACCTCTCAAATATCCTGGGAGACCAAACCCTGCATCAGCAACTCAATAGTCAGCAGTAAGAGCATTCATTGATCTGTGGCAGACTCATGTTCAAGTCCCCACTCTGAACCAGGAAAACACTGACTTGAATCTGGATCTCCCACATCTCGGATGAGTGTCCTAACCACTAAGCTTGGGTGGAGCTCTTCCTCTTGCTTTACCCCACCCTGGATCTGATGACATTTTTACTGGAACAGATATGTTTGTGTGAGGGGGAATAAAAAACAACATAAAGCCCCAAACTCTGATATGAAAAGCACTTCAGGGTATTTAGAATCTGCCAGGATCTGTATTTATTCGCCCATTTTGAAAATGGGTAAAAACATGATGCCTACCCTCTCTGAAGAACCCCATTAGCAAATACAAGACAGGTCTGTTCTGCAGTAGGAGAATGAAACCTGCCCAGTGAAATGGAGGGAAATACGTTCATTGCACATTTTAGAGTCCTCTGCAGGAGAACTCTGAGCAGCAGCCAGTGCGAGAGGACAAAGGAAGAGATGGTGCAAAAGGTTTCAACAGAATATAGGCTGTCTCAACACTCTTCTAGTAATGGAAAAGACACTGTAGGAGCAAGGAGGATACATAAGGAGGCTTCCTCAGCATCCCTGAGGTACGGAGAGTAAGGCAAAGGGTCAGTTGTATCTCCTCAACTCCTTGAAGGGCACTAGCATCTGAGCACTGGGATGTATGCTGGGGGCTTTTCAGCTAAGGATGCCAAGAACTTCAGGTGGTGAATTAACACAGAGCCCTCATGCCACAGACAGCAGCTAGCTCCTAGCTTGGGACAGAGCTTGAGCCTTCTGAGTATTGTCCCACTCCTATTTTTGTGCCAAGAAAACTCACTTAGGAGACTGTTGAAAAAACCAGCATCAGTTCCAAGGAAGCTGCCTGCTTGTCTGTTCAGCAAGTGTGAAGCATAACTGAGTTATGCCAGTTTTGTGGGGAGGGAATTACAAAACTGCCTGACACACTGCCATGGATTCCGCAGGGGGCCAGCCCAGCCTTCCCTCAGCAGAGTCCCCACTGCCCTACCACGCTTAGGGCCCAGCCATGCAGCAGGCTTCATTCTCCTGATAGGCCTCTTAACTATTCCATAGATTTTGCACACACGGAATCAAAACCACATGGTTTTATGTACTCACAGGTCAAAGAAAAAGATGTACTAAATTTCCCAGAAGTTATTTTTATTTTCTTCTTCCTTTTTTTTTTTTATTTACTATAGAAGTCTTTTGGTATGAAATGGAGATTTTTTTTTTAATTATTAACTGCTATCTAGTAACTTATTATACAAGATAAAAATAAATGACTGTTTAACCTTGGGCCATACACCAGCAGTATTCATTTTGTGGGATATCGTTTCACACTGAATTCCCTTGTACCAGGGGAGATCTTTGGGGTTTAATTTTTTTTTTTTTTTACAATTTTATTGTATTTGTGCTAAAAAAAAAATAGTCAAGTGCAAAATGCATTTCACTGGAGCTTGAATTTGATCCTAATTGTACTGAAGTTCTCAAGCGCTGTATCAGCTATGTAAAAGTGAAGAACAAGAGGAGGGGTGCATTAATAATTGTTTAAGGGGAAACTATTTTCAGTTTTTATCAACTCAAAGCAACAGCTTAATGGAAGATAAAAAAATTAAGATGTCTCTTTCCAGACACCTGAATTCTTTTAATATCATAGAAATAAACATTTCATTGGAGAGGCAAAGCGACGTAGACAAAGTTATATAGAATGGGTAAAACAGTTATCTTCTAACACAAAGATATTTGTGTAGATTCATACAGCTGATCACCCTGCAAATACTGAGGAATACAGGCAAGCTGATCAGTCAGTGCTCCCATGCAGTGTATCAACTTGCGCTGACCAAGTCACCTTCCTGTTTGGCTGCAAGTTCTTTTCTTTCTTTTTTCTTTTAATGTATCAAATAGACACCTGATAATTGTTCTTGAAAAGTGCCTGTCCAGTCAGACCATGTTCACTGTCAGCAGACAAATATTATTTACCACACTGTAAAATAGTGCAGGGGTGTCTGCAGTCTAGCAGATGACAGCAGTGTTTACTTTCTATTGGGTATTTTTCAAAGCAGTACCTGCTTCCACCCAGGTTAGCTATCGATACAGGCTGGTCAATGCTTCCTATTTGTACGATACCATTGGCTGGATGAGTTTGCACAAATTAAAGGCAGAACCTGCCACTTTGTTAGAGACATAAGAAAAACATCATTGGATCAAACCAAGGTCACATATTCAGGCTCCACAGTGGTGAGCAGCATATGTTATTTCCCAAGTACAGCCTCCAAGCCTACAGTAACTGATCAGCTTTCTAACCCAAAGCAGTATCCTCCTGTTTCATAGTCTTTGATGGATTTTTCCCTTCATAAATTTTTCTCAGCCTTTTTAAACCTGTCAAGTTTAAGCCTCCATCACAATTTGTATCAATGGGTTTCATATTGTGCTAAACCCACTTCTGTTTGCTTTGAACATGCCCCTTGATAATTAATTTGATTAATTGTCACATTCTGCAACAATGACCACTATCCCCTAATTACCTCTGCAGGCTGCTCTGGACCTCAACTGCCTCTTACTCAAGCAGGCTGCTAAATCCCAGACACTTTGTTTCTCTTGTGCGTAGAAACTGTTCTCTGTCTTTGGTTGCCTCCAGCTGCTCTGTTCTTCCTGAGATGAGAGTAAAGACCATATAGCATTCAAAATGCGGATTATCAAGGCTATACACAGTGACATAATGGTATATTCTGATGTGCTGTCTATTCCTCTCCAATAAATTTGAATATTTCACTTACTTTTGAACTGTTCCTAAACACTGAAGCCAGCATTGTTGCAGAAGTAGTTTATAAAACCTCCAAATCTCTACTTGAGTTCTAGTGACTAGCTCAGAACCAATACATTTGATGTGTTTTTTCTATGCATATCACTACACACTGAGCTCATAAAGGTTCTGCCAGTACACTGCAGTTCAGAATTCATCACTTGAAGATCTGGCATCAGATATTTTAAGTATTTCAAAGTCTCTGTGTGATCCAGTTTGGTTTGTTAATCTGAAATGTCAGTTCAAATCTTCTCTCAGCTTCTAGGATTCCTCCCAGAGGGCTGTTCAATCCTTACACCAGATTGTCCTATGTACTTTATAAAAGGCTGGGGAGTACAGATTAATATTCAAGCTGTTGGAACAAGCAACAGTCTCTTCTTAGCTCTTACAGTGAAGTCTCCATCCATCTCCCAAAAGATGTTTAACTGCTGACACATCTGCATTTCACAGTGGTCTTGAGAGAAGCCAACACGTAACAAATTTGACACTAGTTTGCGTATCTAATATTGAGGTAAGACCATTTCCAAATAGCTGACTTTTTTTCCTTACTGCAATACTAATCCTTTTCTGTACTTCCCCACACAGACACTTCCCAGGATACAGGTATTCTTCATTCAAAAATGTGTCACAGATGATAACACCCCTAAAAAAATTCAACAGGAATAAACACGACAGAGGCCTTATAGTGTGCAACCATTGATTTTGCCCACCTCTGACTAAAACATTCAATTATGAAGGTTTAATTAGATTCATTGTGTCAAAACCTTCTTTCTCAGCTATTTTTTCAATACAGAGCATTGTCCTTTACCCTATATTTAACACAGGTAATGGAAAGGACTCTAGTCAGTTCTGTTCCCTAAACCACAGAAGCTGTCCTTCCACAATAATCTCTTTATCGAACTACCAGATTGTTTTCTTGCTTAATATGATAGACATAACAAAACACTGGGGGCTTTGAGTTTCTTTCCAAGGTTCATAAGGTATGTTGGCTTGTACATACACGCTTTAATGACAAGAGCTAGAACACACTAAAAAATACACAGCAGCATTGAAAGTGATCCAGGATGAGCAATAAGATACTCAGCTTTACTAATTAGAGCAGAACATAGTTACTAAATTACCAATATCATTTACACATTGCATGCAGTTTTGCATAATAGACTGTAAACTAACCACATTGTTAGATAAGACCATTTAGTAAGTGAGGCTCCCAAAGAAAATTTCCTTAATCATAACAAGATCCAACTCTTCTATTTCCCCTCCCCTATCACATAATATTTTTAAGCAGATGAACTATAAGACATAGATTTTTAATGTTTTTTTTCCCAAACAATTAGAGGATCTGATATGGATCTGTGCAACTCTGAGTTAATTTTCTGGATAAGGCATTAAAATCTAGGTTATGCTCAGTCATTAATCATCTTTGTATATGCAAAACTCCACATCCTATAGATAAGATAGTAGCCTGACATACTCCCAGTTACTTACCTTTTGTGTCACATTACTTATTTCAATCAGGGTTTACAAGGAAGGTTATACAACCAAAAGTAAGAGAACGACAAAAATAAGAGAAAGTTTTATATTGACTAAAAATGTAGCAGCATCAACACTTTTGGCTGACAGCAAAACAAAGCCTCTGCCTGGGTTACCCTCCTCTGTGGTGGTTGCACCATCAAAGTTGACACAATAACTCTTAACCTGGAAGAGGTCAAGAATTTCCCTCAAGCTTCCATGCACCATCACTTACACGGCTTACCTACACAGGTACTTATGTGAACACCATACTCAGCCTAGATGTGAGCCTTTCTCTCTGAAACCATACATGCTTTTCCTATAGATTTCACAGTTACCTGCATCTGAGATTAGGTCTCACAGCACTTTGGCCTGAGATACTTTAGGACTCCTCTCCAGGGAGCTGGGCCAGCTTCAAGGGCTTGTCTGTCTTCCAAGAACACCATGGCTAAGACATTGCAGGACTAACATCCTGTGAGTGATTTAGTCTCACTATAAGGTGTGGAAGCTCCATGTTACAGATAAATCTGGCCTAAGACAGGCGCACACTTAAGCAAAGTTTGTGCTTAAACCACGTCACTACCTAAATAGGGAAACTCCTGTAGGGATACCAAAGGGACAAAGACTCAAATCCAGCTAAGATTCAGATTGGCAGTGAAGTATTGAAGCACTGTGACTAAAAGGCACTTTGTGGGAATCACCTCCACCTCCTTGAATTTGACAAACATGGTGCATCTAGAAGACCTTTCACATCAGCGTATAACACCTGAGACAAAATCTGGAAGTCACCCACCTTCTCAGTTCTACTCAGATGCCAGAAAGCACTGGGTGAAAGTGTATAAAAAGATACTTTTAGTCCCTTACCTCCTTTCTCTCTCTGTTCCTTGCACTTTGCATAGGTATGTCCTATGATATACTGTCATAGGACGGTACTTCGGGATTTGCCTGCAGCAAGATCTATTCCTGACCAGTGTAAGACATGAAGACTTTTCAGTGTGGTGCCCTTTTCCAAATCCTCTTGCACATAATTAGTTGATATTTAAATACAGTCAGTTGGAGTTGAATATGTTGTCTGTAAACAATGAGAAAGGAGTGAAAGAGAGACAGTCAAGCCAAACAACTTGACATCTTGCCAGCCCAGCAGGCATCTGAAAGGAGTTTTCAATTTCACATCAACATTTTTGTTCCAAGAAAAAAAGAGAACTTGAACTCTATGCAAAAGCTGTTACAACTCCATACACTGCCAAAAAAAAGGAGTGTACTTCTCCTAAATTCCTCACGTTCTATGAAAACAGCAACCTATTGACACAAATTAGGAGCTACAATGCTCTTCCATCTGTACCCACCTGTTCTTTCTGTTTGATACACCCTTTAACCTCGTGTGAAATGTTTCTAATTTATTGTTAAATTTCAGCATTTAGTATCATGCCCCACTCTCCTCACTTTTACCCTGGACCACATGCCTTCATCTCTGTATATGCTGTCTGTAAATGTTAGATTTATTTCCCAAATTTAATAACTATCCAAAGGTGATTTCTGTGTATAACAGTAAATTGAAATTATGCATATTAAAAAGTAATCATCTATCAATTTGATTTTCACCACTGAAAGTTCTCAGGTCTGTGCCAAGCGGGGTGTAACTACCGGGTTCCCAAAGATATTTTGGCTAGCTAATTATTTAGGTCTTTTTAAAATCTGAATTCTACAAACATGTGGCAAACCTTTTGTTATTATGTCTTCCACTTCTGCATGCTTTTCCTTTTTATTAGTTATTGCAGTCAAGTTGATCAAATACCCTAAAACATACTTTCTTATCTTAAATATTTGTTTATACAAAAAACCTCATTTAAATGAAAGAGCCTCCAAATATTGCCTCAGCAACACCGCTCCAGACTCCTAATGTGTTTTACCCTCAGGAGATGTCTTCATAGATAAAAGAGCATGAGGATTTTTTGATGGTTTTCCTTGCTGGCCAGACATTATCTGAACTTTAGAAGCCACACAGACCTCAGCACAGTCCTGAATTGGAGTTGATTAGCTTTGCTAATGAGGCAGGTATATTTATTTAGGATTAGTATTGTGTTTGCACTCACATCCGATCAGCTCAGTGAATAAGTAGAAGAGAGTGAGCCTTTCTTCTCTGGTAGACATATCCATTGCATTGCAGAAAAGCTACCCATAACCTGCAGCCAACTATGCAATGAGATAGGAGCAATACCTGTCAAAACACAGGCTGAACATTTGGCATCCATAAATACTTCTATTGAAATGAGAAGGGCTATAGGCATGTAAGATTGGCTCATCCTCAAGAGTACAGTTAATCCAGGTGCATGCACCATGTGCAGTGTTATTCCACAGTCTCTATAGAGTTCACTTAAAGCATTTTCTTGCATGGCTTTTACTGACTTTGAAAGTGCTTCAGGTACTCCATTCAACTTACCAGCTTGGAAAGGTTATGATCTCAGTGCAGCATACACTATACAGAAAGCAGAGGGGTTTTCAAACACAGTCTCCTAATTTTTCACACTCTCCCTTTTTAAGCCTTTTTCCCAGGAGCTCATGAATACTTCACAACTGAGTTTCCCTGTCTCAGACAGCCGTAATTCCCACCTTTGAAAAAAACACACTTCACATGGTCTATAGATTACAGTCTTTGCACAGTCTATCCCAAGTCATCTTCTAAACTGAAAATGAAGTTTCTCAGGAACCACAAAGTATAGTAGATTTCTTGGCATTCATATATAGCACATGCTCAATTAGAGCAGGCCTACAGTCACACAAGGATTATATACAAGTATTTGAGGATCTCAAGAGTCAGTCTACAAATGCCATTCAAGCACAGGCCAGATATTTTCCTTAAAAACAAAAATGGAATTGGGTAAACACGCCTACTTTAAAAAAATGCACACATAGGAAAAGCTGAGCAGCAGCAGTGCAATGTTGCCGTTGGTTGATGCTGATCTGAAGAGTGCCATTCTTCTTGCTGCCAGGTCATAGCAATTGGACGAACTGCATCTGCTGCTGAAACAACGTATTGTGCACTAAGCTGCTGTCAGAGGACAGGGCACGGAACAGAGGACTGGTTTGGGTTGGAAGGGACTTTAAAGCTCATCCGGTTCCAACCCTCTGTTGTGGGCATGAACCATTTTCACCAGGCCAGACTGCTCAAAGCCTCATCCAGCCTGGCCTTGAACACTGCCAGGGATGGGGCAGCCACAGCTTCTCTGGGTAACCTGTGACAGTGCCTCCCCCCTTCATAGGAAAGACTATAGTAGTGATAGGACAAGGAGTAATGGGTTCAAACTTAAACAGGGGAATTTTAGATTGGATATGAGGAAGAAATTCTTTACTGTAAGGGTGGTGAGGCACTG
>JANRGW010048905.1:0-10445 GCA_024733675.1 Psilopsiagon aymara
CAGGAGCAGAGGGAAGAAAAAAAAGGGAGGTGAGTGAACAAACTGCGTGGCTGATTTATGGTTTAAACCACGACACCATCACAAGTATCAGAGGGAGAAAAAGAATAAAATCTATCATTTATGAGAGGTAAAATAAAATATTACTTAAAAAAACTCCCCAAAACCCCCAAGCCCAAACATGTAAATCAAAGAACTGCAAATGAAAGTAGCCTCTTGAATGTCCCTTTATAATTTTTTTCTCTCTCCATATTTGGAGGGCAGCTCAGAAGTATGCACACAGCTGTCAGATACACAGTCTTTTGGAAGAAGCCTTTGAGAAATATTTAGAAGGATCCTCAAGCCGCGGCTGCTGAGGGTGAAGCATGGGTGCTCTAAATCATCTAAAGGTTATGAAAGCTCTCAATCTTCTGCTCAGAGGCCTGCCTTTGCACCTTCTGCTGACATCCCTGTATGGCTGCCACAGAAGAGCTTGTGAGGATCCTATGTAATTCTGGTACAGATGGCTCTCTGCAGCCAGCTGTTGTAAAATCCACTATGGTCACTGCTGATCTCTGGAGCAAGCGCTTTGGTTATTACCAGTTTCTGCGTCCTCATCACTGAGACTCTTGGAAGTTTGTTGTGGGTGCGTGTTACTGGTGCATTGCCTTTTGAGGTGCAAATCGTTCATTCATGTTGAGTCACTCCACTGTCAGCAGAGCCACTGTCCTATTTGTGCAGGTTCTTTGTAAGTCCTGCTTTCAAACAGACAGAAGTGTATTACAAGAAAAGCTCTGCAAGACTGTGTTCAGTTTTCTGAGCCACTGACTGCTTTTCAAATGGACTGTTTTCTACTACCTGACAAAGCATGGGAAATCATTTCCCATGGAAAACTTCTGTAAAAGCTATGGTATGAAATTACACTTCCAGTAGAGCAGAAACTTTGTCTCTTCTCCCACAGAAAGGAATCACAGGAACATTTTTTTCTTTAATCTACCCATTTTGGATTTGACAACAGCTATCTCTATACGTATCCACAGGGACATAACGAATGTACATTTCTTCTGTTCCTAGATGCATCACTTGCTCACTGGCACTAAGATGTGCCTGATCTGTCGAGGTTTGTCTCTGTCGTCCAAGGTGTTTTGGGAAAAGGGGTTATTTCTCCCATATCAGAAAAATGCAACAGTCAGAAGTACTGGGGATTGCCAACTCCCTCTGCTGTTTGGAACAGCATGCGTGGTTTATGTTTCTGGTGAAGTTTTTGCACAGCATCGTGAAGCCCTACCTAGAAACCTTCTGTTGGTGAACCTGGGCTGGCTGTAGTTTCATGGTATATGGAATCAGCTTTAGAAGTCAAATCCCTATAAAAGAAATTGAAGTACTTCATACATGTCTTATTTACATCTCTTGGATATAGAGCTGCGTAAAAAGTCCAAACAACTATTGTTAACCTGAATTTAGATTCTTGTTTAGTGCTTTGGAAGTGGAAGAAAAATACTTTAATATCTGGCTTCTTTCAGGGTGTTTCAGCTGTATTCAAAGCTGTCATGGACAAATGCAGTCACAGGGTGCTTCATTACATAAGATTTATGTGATATGATTCCTAGTTGTGCCACCGTAGTTTATCAGCATTGTCAACAGAAGTTCCGTTTGCTGCTTGTACTTCTTTTAGGTGCAGCTGATACTGTAATCTGGAGCATGGCTAATGGATCAACTATGTGCCAGAAGATTCTGGCCTTCACCCTGGGTTCAGTCTAGAGATCTGTGACTGTTTCTTGGACCTTTTGTTTTAAGGAATTAATCAAAACACCAGAATAGAAGACAGTGGTACATTGCCTTCAAGATTCTTGAAATCAAACTGTATAAGGCTGTCCGAAGAGACTGCTTTCCTGTGCCTTGTTCTTGTTAAACAAATACCTCAGCTGTCTGCCTCACCTCACGCGTGATCTCTTTCAAACAATAGTCAGAAGGAAGAGAGAAGTGTTTCAGTGAACTCTGGTCATTTGCTTAGAATCATAGAATTGTTAGGGTTGGAAAGGACCTTGAGATCATCTAGTTCCAACCCCCCTGCCATGGGCAGGGACACCTCCCACTGAACCATGCCACCCATAGCTTCTTCTCACGTTGTGTTTAAAACATCAGTACTGACTTAGAAAATTCTGTCAAGAGTCATGAATTGCCTGCTCTGTTCAAACAATGAAAGACAAAATAAAATCCTCATTGTTATGTGTGATTTCCTTCTCTTTTTTTTTAATCCCCTTACTCTTCCTTTAAGGTAGTTGTTTTGAAGTTGGTTTGTGTTAACAGTATCTTCATGGATATGGAGACATGTGCACAGTGTCTGGGAACTTTTCTTATCCTGTTTGGGACTTTACTGCCTGTTTCTATTTTTCTCTCCATGTGTTCCTTAGTGTCCTCATTTCAGCTGCAACAGTTATTTTTCTTCTTCCTAGTAGCTGGTGCAGTGCTGTGTTTCGGCTTTAGTCTGAGAAGAATGCTGCTAACACACTGATGTTTTAGTTGTTGCTAAACATGCCTTCTGGGTAGTAATTTAATTCCTTTACTGATGTTTGTGTGAGAAAGGATTCACAGTTCTTCATTAAAATAACAAGTTGAAATGTAGTACAGTGAAAAGCAGAAAGAAATATTTTAATCTCATTGGCAATTATATAATTAAACATATGGAATTGTGCTTCTGCAATTGAAAAAGTAGACATTAATTAGAACAATGGTTTTGAATCTTCTTATCTTGGATGCAGTTTGTATGATTCATTAATGATTGAACTTCCTTGGAAGAGAGTAATCATAAACTTTGATGGCTTTAATACGTGCAGCAGTATGTATTTGATACATGTTCCAACTAGTTGTGGGTGACAGTAAATTTCCCCAGCCATGTATAATTTGCAGTATTTTGTTAGTAACTGCCAGGACAGTACATAACTGTTTACAAGAGTCTTGCCTTCTCAGGGCCAAATAAAAATTAAAAATAGTCATTCATGTCACTGGTGGTTCCCAAGTATAAACTAGTGACCTTCAGTTTTCCTAAATTGAGTCCCAAGGGGAATATTGTGGTTCTTCTGCTATGGTGTGTTTTCATTGGCCAAAGAATTTTGCTTGCATAGTGGAAGAGCAGTTCATTTGTATGAATATTAAAATGTGTCGCCAGGATTTTATGGTCCAGTAAGAGTCAATGTTTTAATCTCTTGATTGTTGAATTACATTTTCTCAGCAATCTGTTGTCCTATGCAGAGAGCTCTTTGAGTCAAATGGTAATCAGAATCCATTGTCTTGTAAATCACTACGGTCTAAAGCAGTCACCAAAGCAGTGACTCTCATTTACTTCAGTAAAGTGGATCAGAGTAAGTAGATAGGAATGAAGGAATAAGTAAATGAATGAATGAGTGGAAGAAACTCTTGTCAGACTCTTAGACTTTTGTCCCCTTTCCTTCCTTAGGCAGCCTCAGCTGATACACATCATGTACTAAAGCTACAATTGTTACAGTTACAGAATAGAAGTTAGCAGGATTTTTTTTTTTTTACCCTAAGGGCAAAATGTTTTTATGGTTTCCAACCTCCCTGTAAAGCTTTTTTTTTTTTGTCAGGACATCTCTTTTCCTAATAACAGATAATGTCATTTCCTGATTTTAACCATGTAATTAACTAGTATTCAGGGTATAATAGATTATTTCCACTAGGAGGAGAAAAAAAGGATGGAATGGGCCTTTGCTTGATTTACAAATTAAATGTATGGAAGCCCTTAATGAAATAATGCAGAAAGTTCTTGATTTTGTTGATTATGGTAGGAAATATGTATCAAAATCTGTTTGGTTTTTTATCTCTGCCCTCAGTCTATGTCTAGTGAATGCTTTCTGTCAAAGCTCTCCTGACTTTCTGTAGCATTGCATTAGCAGTGTCATTTTGCTTCTTTGGCATCTCTCTGATATTTGCAGCTGAGACCGTGTGGAACACTGACATCAAAGCATACTCTTCAGTCCTTCACATACTATGGTTGTGCAAACACACGTGAATTCTGTCTAGGGCTTGTCTTCTGTTGTTCTGGCCGTGTATTACTGAGCAAAAGGAATACAATTGTTCTTTTTTTTTGGCTCATGGGTGCCATAATAAGGTGCTTAGTCAAAGGGATTATATAACCACCATAGCTCCATCACCTCATTACTTAATTCCATTAGGGTCACATCCAGATGGAGGCCTAAAGTTCAGTTTATTGCTTTTAACAGATAAAATTTATTATATTTTCTTGACAGAAAATTACATCCTCTAGTTTTTGAAGGTAGCTGTATATCCCAAGGGGTTTTTGGTAGTAGACCTCAACCATTTCTTAAAATATGTGTCCACACTTTAATAATGAGAGTCTTAGGGTTCTTTGCCCAACTTCTTAGTGCTCAACTGCAGTGAAATCTACAACCCTAAACAAGGTACCTCTTTTCTTCCTAGGTATGTATGCCAGGTACTTGGCATCTTTAAATGGTACTCCAAGTAGCTCTCACACTGTGGGCAGAGGGAAGAAGAATGCAAGATTGGGAAATAAATGTCTGAAATCCATTTTCATTTGCAGGAGCTGTTTGTAAATCTCAGATACTTAAATGAGGCATTGGTTTAGATCGCTGAATTTAAGTATGACCAGCTCAGTCCTTAGTTTAAAAATCTAAAAGCTGAAGAATACCTGTTTTCTGTAATTTATCCAGTGACTTTTTCTAAGCAGTCCTCAGATAAAAGATATTAATCCCTAAGTCTTTTGCTTTCAGTGAGCTTACACATTCTGCTTAGTGTCTGCTACATCTATTAACATGGCTTGGCAACGCAGCATCAGCAGGCAGGTAGGCAGTTCTTCACTCCTCTAGGCTTCTGACCAGGACTAGTTAAGAAGGAGAAATAAAAAGTAATATAAATTCTGATCTCTTAGGGAGTGAAAATTTTGTATTTAGAGCTGCTTCTTCATTGTCAGTAGAATATTTACACTAGGTATTGAAAAAATGGGCAGCAGTAACATCAGAGTTCTCTGAGTGGCAGCTGCTGTGAATGCTGCTTGCTTACCTGGAAATAATAATGGCATCCTTTTGACAATATTTACTGGATCCAGCATTTTGGATGAATTAGATATTTAGATGCTTAGCTCGTGAATCCCAAGAAGATGCAGATGTCCTAGTTGTCTGCCAGGATAGCGTTGTTTAAAGTAAATTTGTCAATGAAAACTGATGCCAGCAGGATCCCTAATGTCTAGGAGTTAGCTGGATTTCTTTACACATCAGATTCTTGCAGTCTTCAGATTAACTGATAACTTGTGTTTCCATGTCCTCAAGGAAAGTGTTTGCTTTCCTGTAAAGGTGGTTGGGTTGAGATGATATACGCAAGGTACTTAGTTTTAGTGTATGGAAGTGGGTGTTACCGTTTTTAAGGTAGATACTCAATTAAACATGGCAGTGATTTGCAGCCCAGAATTCTGAGGGCATCCAGGTTGCGCTTTAGTTTTGGGTTAGGGATTTTTGGTTGGTTGGTTTGCCTTTTTTTGCTGTTTAAAAAAGACCAAAAAAAACAAGCACAGAAATTTGCAACTAATACTGTTATATGTATTTTATCCTGTCAATTAGGTGTCATTATTTTTCATATATTATCCAACTCCAAGAGTATGTCGAGTGCTCAAAATGAAAAAGACAAGCCTTTATCCTATGAAATTGAAAGGAAAAAAGTGAAATAAGTTTAGAATCAAAGACTCAGAGATGTTATTATTGTAACTGTAGAATTTTTAATGCAGCACGCTTTGTCTTTGAAAGTGACAGTTAAAGAAGTTACCTGAGTAGCAGTTTATCTCAATAACATGAAACATTTTATATAACAAATTTAAAATGAAAGAATAATTAAAGATTTAAAGGTAAATTATATAAAATGCAACATGAGTTTGCCAGAGGTAAACTGTAGCAGAGCAATGTAAGAGCATTCTTTGTAAAATAAACTGTGTTTACAGAGGGAAGATCTGGTAGCTTTTATCCATCTGGTGTTCAAGAAAGTATTTGTTATGGAACACATGCTTGAAAAATAATGAAACTGAAGATTTTCTTTAGTGCTTTAATCTTTTGTAATTGGATAGGAAAGCAGCTAGAGAAGTAGCAAGAAGTTGTGCTATGCACCATATGTTTGCAATTGCCAGGAAGAGAAGGGGAAAAGTTTATGTATGTCATTCAATCAGAGGACATACTACTTAAGGGCAGTTCAGTCTCTGCAGATGCGCTGGTTCTGGTTTGAGTCTGTCCTCGTTACTTAAGCAGTAAAACCCTTCCCTCATGGAGGGAAGGAGAGGATAAGGACCTAGGAAATCTACTTCTGACAGAGGTCTTGGTGGTGTGAGGAAGCAGTAAGGGAGGAGGAGGGAAATGGGCAGGTGACTGCTAGTGTCTCTCCACAGCAGTTTCTTTTCTCTCTCTCTCCTTCTTGACAATGTGGCGGCAGCAGCCAACTTGGCGTATTTTAGCCTGTGGACAGCACCTAACAGATGGACTAATCGCTGCCTCTTTTGCTAATGAATTGGTATTGGATTGTATAAAAGCATGTTTGGAACCACAGCACCCTGCTGATCAGTGAATCAGAGAGTGGTTTTTAGGAAGCCATGAAGAAATAAACCTAAAAATCTGTGAATGCACCTTTATGCTCCCAGTCTAACATACAAGCTTCCTGGTCAGCAAAGACAACTGGTAGGAGTTCATGCAGTACACTTCCTTGGAGATCTTCCTTCTTCCTTCACTCCACAAATTCAGCAAAGCTGCACTGTTGTGGTTTGAGCCGCTATAACTCACACAGTTCACTCACTCACTCCCCCTCTTTCTTCCCCCCAGCTCCCAGGGGGATGGGGAGGAGAATCGAAAGAATGTAACTCCCACAGGTTGAAATAAGAACAGTTTAGTAACTAAAGTATAGCACAAACCACTGCTGCTACCACCAATAATCATAATGGCAAGGGAAATACAAGGGAAGAGGATACAATTGCTCACCACCGATACCCAGCCCGACCCAGCAGCAAACCCCCCACCCATCGGGTCTCTGCTCTCTGTTTTTACATCCCGGGCATGACGTGCTGTGTATGGAATACCTCTTTGGTCAGTTTGGGTCAGGTGTCCTGTCTCTGCTTCCTCCCAGCTACCCCTCCTCTCTGGCAGAGCATGAGGCTCAGAAAGACCTTGATCAGACCAAAACATTCTAAGTAGTAACTGAAGACACTGGTGTTATCAGCGCTGTTGCCAGGCTGAAAGTCAAAAACACAGTGCTGCACCAGCTACTAAAAAGGAGAAAAACGACTGGTGCTGCTGAACCCAGAACATGCACCTAAGCCAGTAGGTTGCACATTTACTTCAGTGAGTATCACAATACTCACTGCTGAGATTTCTGGCTTTTCCAGTATAATTCACCAGAGTGTTCTGATTTTCAGAATGTTTAGTAAACAGACTGTAGGTTTCTTATTTCTCCATCCTCTGCACAGCATGCAGGTGCTGTATTACACTATTTCTTTTACAGATACTGAAATACCTTGGTGTAATTTAATTATTTTTTACACCTTTTCTGAACCTTTTCTTAAAAAATAAAAAAAAATAAAAATTGTTCACCCCTTTTGCATTTTTCCTTGGGTTTTGTAATATATCTTTGGTGCATACAGTCAAATGTGGCAGAGATCTGCCTCTATTGTATGTCACTCTGTCTGCCAGAATGTTTTGAGCTAAAGCTCTGCAAAAAAGTGCTGAAATACTGTAATATAAAAGCCAACTTGCAGCAGCCAAGCTAACTGATGGTCCTAGCAGAGCATCAGGTTTAGAAGAGTGAAAAAGATTATGAAAGGCAAAGATCAAAGGTAAGGGCAAAGGAAAGGCTTGAGATGAAGTTTATAGAGGAAAGCATTGGAATAACGTATCAAATCCCAAGACTTGAAGATAGGAGAAATAGTGCAGCATGAACAGGAAGAGAGACAAAATGACAGCTATCAAACTAACAAAAGAAGCAACATGACAGTAAGATTAAAAAAGGGCTACTAAGGTTTTCTGTCTAAAAGTTAAACTTTCACTTGACATTGATGAGTTAGAAAAGAGGTTGGACTTCAGTCGGCAAAGGGTGTTGTGAATTCAAAGGCAAAAGTACTGTTTTAACACCTCACAGTTTGAGGATACCTGTAATAATTATTTACCTTTGTCCTATATTGCCAAATACGCCAGTCACCTGGGGAAGAGAACTATTACTTGGCATGAAAGCTGTAAAAAAGTGAAACAGAAACTGTGGTGCAACGTTCTTGTAGTTGTGGGATGTAGTGTATCATGGCAGCTCATGAAGCAATTGAACTCGGAAGTTCTGGATAACTGTTACTGGAGAAAAGTCTATCATATTCTGATAAATGAATTCTAACCAAATAATTCATAAGTAAAGATTTTTATCCCAATTTTCTGAGGAAATAAGACTCATAGGAGTGTGCTGTTTGTTTTGCTTGTCAGTCTTTTCCTCTACTAGTGATTTTTGAAACTGATAGTGAGTTTGAAATCACATCGGAAGAAGTAGAAAGTCAAAAAATACCTTCCAGTAGGCTGTAAAATCAGTGGCTGGGTGGAGGAGAGAACAAATCATTGTGCTTAAGGCAAGCGGAGCATTATATATTCATTTTGGCAGCAGCAGGCCAATAATCCACATGTCGTTCCCAGCTGCTGGCACAGCATTGCTCTCTCTTGCTCTACTTCCTGAGGAACATGGGAAGAAAGCAGAAACCCAGGTGTTAGAAGAAAGTTGGGAACGGATAATGCAACTCCTGAATAGTGAACCAAGCTCCATTATTTTCTTGTTTCTGATTGTATGTTTTTTACAATCTAATTTTCTGACTGCTTTTACCTGAGCATCCCTGAAGAGCATAGGTTTTATTTCATCTGTGCTATTAAGCAAGCCCAAGGGATTAAAAGATTTCAGTTCCTTTTGTAACATTTGATAGATTGGAGAGCTAAAGATATGCTTTTGTCTTTAATGAAGCTGCATACTATTTGAACTAGCATCAGTTTGAATGTTTCCAGAGATTAATTAGTAATACAGGAGCGCTGTTTGGAAACACAAAAGCTTACTTCTGTTCGCTATTTACAGGTTCATTGCTTATATGCTACAAATTTGTTCTATTTGATTTTAATGCATATAGTCAGTGAGTGTTATTTTTAACCTTAATTTTTCGTTGTCTCCTTTGTGCCTTAAAATAAGGTTCCACCAAAATAGAATATTAGATCCATACTCTTTAATTAATCAGTTAGCAGGTGGGATTTTTTGGTGGCATCAATACCCATATCTCAAGTATCGTAAGTACCCTCAGTACAAAATCCCTTTTATTTCCTTTAGTAGAGACTCAGGCTTTAAATTTGAATATCCCCTGTTACCTAGTCCTACAAAATGCCAACTAGAAAATGGTAACTTTTCCTAAACCAGAAGGGATACTGAAATTTTGTGAGAAATCCTATTTTAGTTAAATCTCAGCTGCTAGCATTAATAACTAAAAAAAAGATTTAAAATATTCATTGTTTTCAGTAAATTCCAGGAGGATTCATCCAGTGAAAACTTGTAAAGGGTGGGCAAGTATTTTCATTTGTGTGTGTGTATATATATGTGTGCATGTGTGTGTGTGTTTATGCATACATTAGCTGGCTAGTGAACTAAAATATTGTTAATAGGATGCAGTGGTCCACTTTCGAGTGGTTAAGATATACAAGTTTGGGTCAAATATCCTTTTGTCAGTCAAAAAGACTCATTTACAAAAAGATACTGAATGTTAATGTCATAGGGGTATACATTATATAAAAATATAGATTGCATTTATATTTAATGTGTAATGTGTATTTTTTCTTTGAAAGAACTGCAATATTATATATAGAAATGACAATTTCCTGTAGTAGTATTTACTTTGGGAGAGTAGTATGTTTCATTACACAATAGCTATACATTTCCAGTGCAGGAAACAAAGAAGAGAGTTGGTTTGGTTTTTTTGTTTGTTTGCTTGTTTTGGGTTGTTTTGTGGTTTGGTTTTTGTTTTTTGGGGGGTGATTTTTTTTTTTTGTGATTGTGGATTTTGGGGGTTTTTTTATTTGTTTTTGGTTTATATATATATATATATATAAAAAGACTGCTGGGAAAAAAATGCTAATATAATTCTCATATAAGTTCATATCATTCCTCCTGTGGTTCAGGAGAAATACTTTGGTTACAGCTCGTTAAGCAACAATCTGATAGTGAATTGTTTGAATTTGAAAATACAGTGTCTTGTATTAGTTAGTGTTTAACCAAGTTTGTTCCTGATAACTCTTTTGACATAAAAAGGACTTGGAACTTCTGGAACAAGTCCAAAGGAGGGCCACGAGGATGGTCAGGGGGCTGGAGCACCTCCCATATGAAGATAGGATGAAAAAGTTGGGGCTGTTCAGCCTGGAGAAGAGAAGGCTGCGTGGAGA
>JANRGW010048906.1:0-10237 GCA_024733675.1 Psilopsiagon aymara
ACAAGCCCATCTGTATGTTGCATCTCTGCCCTGATGGCCTGAAGTGTCATGGGCCCACCGGGCCAAAAATAATTCACCCTTATGTTGCCAATCTAAGTCCATCTGAGCCACTTCAATCTTAGCAGCTTTATCCACTTGTTGGTTATTCTGGTGTTCCTCAGCGGCCCGACTCTTGGGTAAATGAGCATCTTCACTACCAGGTTCTGCACACTGACAGAAACTTCTTGCCACAGTGCAGCAGCCCAGATGGGTTTACCTCTGTGTTGCCAGCTGCTTTGCAATCACCCCCACAGGGCATTTGCCATCATCCATGAGTCAGTATGGAGATAAAGTACTAGCCACTTTTCTCTTTCAGCAGTGTCCAGGGCCAGTTAGATGGCTTTCATCTCTGCAAACATACTCAATTCACCCTCTCCTTCAGCAGTTTCTGCAACTTGTCATTGGGGAGTCCATACAGCTGCCTTCCTTCTCTGACACTTTCAAAGCATTGGAGGGGCCCACTGAACTAGATACTTGCCCATACTGTCCCACACACCCTGCCACTCATGGCTGTCCATCCTTGGGGAAAATCTCTTGGAGGTCGTCTTATGCGACCGCGGGGGAAGCAAGCAGACAGACTAATATGGTTGATAAAGCAAGCTTCGTTTATTGTTAAAAGAGATGGCATTATATATTGTTAGAGTTACATAAGTTTGTTATACTATATTATGATTGGTCTCTAGCAATATAATACTTCTATGTGATTGGTTATATTTTTGTTCAGTTCTTCCTGCTTGTAGTCTCCAAGTCCACATCCTACTTCCCTCTTAGGGGCTTTCGGTGCTTTCCCTTCTACTCAAGGGCGATGTGTCCTTGCATGTGATAGGCTCTCAAACTCCAGTTGTCATAGCTTCTGATGTTTGTTAGCAAGTCCTGACGACAGGCCTTGACTACACTGTTGCCTGGTCAATACAGAGTTGCGACAACGAACCATTTCCTTGTTCTGAGAGCCATTCCCCAACAGTCTTATACCGTCATCTAATCCCAGACAAGACTTGAGCCAGACCCTGCTTAGCTTCCCACAATCAGAAAAGATCAGGCATTCTCAGGGTGGTCGCACTGCAGGCAAAACATAAAGAGTATATGCAGCAGCAAGCTGGTTCCCAGCAAAAGAAGCAGGGTGCTTTCAAGGGCATTGAAAGGATATTCAGGATCTTTAAATCTTTCAGAGTCTACTCCCCCTGTAAATAGTCTGGTGGGGGAGCAGAGGGTGTAAGGGAATGTCTCTTCCATAGGTTGACCACCTAAGGAAGAAAGCAAAGATGTGTAATTGCTATACACCTCTATTATATACCTCCCAAAGTACAGAGGTGGTAGCTGCACTGGGAACACAAGCCAGATCAGTTTCATGATCCATGAGCTTATTGTATTACAAGTCATAACCATAAAGTACAGTGAAACACAAACCTTATCTGAGGCCTCCCAGCTGATGAACACTAAAACAGAAAATACTTTGCTCTTTGTGAGAGCTCACTTGGAGTATTGTGTGCAGTTCTGGGGTCCTCAACATAAAAAGGACATGGAAGTGTTGGAACAAGTCCAGAGGAGGGCCATGAGGATGATCAGGGGCTGAAGCACCTCTTGTATGAAGATAGGCTGTTCAGCCTGGAGAAGAGGATGTGTGGAGACCTCATAGCAGCCTTCCAATATCTGAAGGGGGCTTATAAGGATACTGGGTATGGACTATTCATTGGGGACTGTAGTGAGAGGACAAGGGGTAATGGGTTTAAATTTGAACAGTGGAAGTTAAGGTTAGATATAAGGAAGACCCTTACAGCTCTTTACTGTAAGGGTGGTGAGGCACTGGAATGGGTTGTCTAAGGAAGTTTTGAATGCTCTATCCCTGGCAGTGTTCAAGGCCAGGTTAGACAGAGCCTTGGGTGACACGGTTTAGCGGAAGTTGTCCCTGCCCATGGCAGTGGGGTCGGAACCTGATGATCTTGAGGTCCTTTCCAATCCTAACTATTCTATGATTCTAAATAAGGTAGGACATGCTGAAACTCAGATCAAGAGCAACAACTTTGACAGCCAATAAATCAGCATTGTGATGAGTGACTATTATTCCAGAACAATGAATCTTTATCACAAAGGCGATTAGACACACTCTGGTCAGATCTGTCATTATTTCAACACTTTGGGCCCCATGTTAGGTGCCACAAAGAACTGCCATGGTTTAAAGCCAGTCGGCAACCCAGAACCATGTAGCCACTAGCTCACTCTCCCCACTTCCTCCCTCCACTCCCAGAAGGATGGGGAGGACAATCAAAAGAATATAACTCTCATAGGTTGAGATAAGAACAGCCCAGTAACTAAGGTATAACACAAACCACTACTGCTGCTGCTGATAATAATGATAATGGAAATAACAAGGGAAGAGAATACAACCACTCACCACACACCAACTGATACCCAGCCTGACCAGAGCAGTGATCTAGCCCTTTCAGGTAACTGACCCAGTTTATATAGTGGGCATGACATGCTGTGTTTGGCTAGTTTGGTGTGTTGTCTCTGCTTCCTCCCAGCTTCCCCTCCTCCCTGGCAGAGCATCAGACTCAGAGAAGTCTTTAGTCAGAGTAAACATTACCGAGCAACAACTAAAACCATCGCTATTTTCAGCACTGTTCCCAGGCTGAAAGTCAAAACCACAGCACTGCACCAGCTACTAAGAAGGAGAAAAATGACTGCTACTGCTGCACCCAGGATGCAAGGGTAAAAAGTATATGTGAGACAAGCATTAGTGGTCAGAGAGTGTGACTATATTTGCAATAAGTTGCCCCTAAATACAGCAAATTCATTGATTTTGTACTAAGCTATGTTAGAAAATAAGAAACGCAGGTCCTCTTAATGAGAAAATTAAGCCTGGGGCTTAACTGAGGCTTTGACTCTTTAATGTGTGAAGAATGATACTATAACCTGCCATGAGAGGTGTTTTCCTGAAGTGTCCTTCACCATAACCTGACCTGATTTAAAAGTCCTGTAACTTGTGTTGGAAAACAAACAGCTTGGTCCATCACTGTTTCAGTGGGACAGAGAAAATTCAAAACTTATGCTTGGTAAACTTTCTTTATAAATGTAGTATATCTTTATACATTTCATATATATTATACATTATACAAATTACATTATACAAAGCTACATATTCTTGTACAAACTTGTAAGAAGAACCTCCATGATCACTTCATCATTTGACTTAAAGCCACATAACTGGAAAGATCTGCCTCAAAGTCTTATTTTAAGATGAGCAATGAAAAGAAACTTAAAAATTCAGCTCAGTAGTCTGGAATGGTTTGCAATAAGGACAAATAGGAAACATTTTTTCAAAGGTTATTAAAAAGTAATGAATGTTGCATATGTTCATTAAGATTAAAATTAGCACAGAATTTAATGAGACAGGAAAAGTATCAAGTAAATAATCAATTTTTAGCATTTTGGCATTCAGCAGCATTTAAAACAATTCCTTTTGACTTCTCCCATGTATGTAATATCAGAAAACTGCAGCCCCTAGGAAACACTTCACTTTTTCATTTATTCTGTAAATAAATATACCTTTGTTTTTCTTTTCTTTTGTGCCCAGAGTACTGTATCATTCAGTTGTTTACTTTAACCACCTTAGGCACCTCCTCATCTGGAAGCTTAAAACTTTGAAACTGTATTGTGAAGGTAAAATTTTCAAAGCAGAAAACTGACAGTTCCAGCCTATGGAGATACAGAGACTAGACCATAGGGCCCGTCTCCTGGTACATATCTTAGAAATTCTCCAAATATTCCACAGTACAAATCTGTGCTTCCTAGCTCAGAGTGTCACTAATGAATTGCATGGTAAGGCAAATTATTGCCTCCCATGTAATGAAATTAAATAGCTGTCAGAGATAGTATTCAGATGTGCTTTATCCCAGATGGCTCTATAAAGGTAAACGTTTTCTTATCTTATGCCACTTTTTTCCTAATATCAAGTTAGTCAGCCTAAGAATGACACATTTATCTATTTTCCCAAACTGCAAACCACTTCTTTGTTTCTTTACCTTCATCATTTTTTGCTTTGTCTATTTTGGGGGTTTTTTTTGAGTGGTGCTTACACTGCTGTTCATATGTAACAGGAAGTACCTCATTTTTTTTGCAAAGTAATACACAAAAAAATGTAATATAGGTTGTTTACATTTTGCCAAGTAGCACATGGTGTGGGGATAGAGCTAATATCCTGACACTGAGCAGTAAAGCAGGACTCTGAAGAGCGAAGTTTCTGTCTTTCTGCATGCACTGTTTAGTGAATAGCAGCACAAAGAGCCTCAAATTCAATGGCTTATTTTTAAATTCACCTCAGCTGGAAGAAAATTTGGCAATCTAGTATTATCTGCATATTTTGATAGCTTCCTCAGGATCTTTGTGTCTTTATGACTATTTCTAGGAAAGCTGTATTGTTGGGTTTTGTTTTGTTTTTCTTTTCCCAAAGGTTGACAGATTAGTGCTTATATTAAACTGTAAGCATTGGCAGAAGATTACAATTAGTGGAATCTCTCCCATTCATGCAAGCTCTGTCTAGCTGACTGAAAAGCAGAACTCCACCTCAGACCTAGGGAAGAAAAAACAGTATTAAAAACAGTACCATTGAATGACTTCAGAAGTTTTAGGGAAGAATTGTGACTTAGGTCCTGTGTAAATACTGGAGGGAAGTAAAATTTTCTAATGTCAGCAGTTGAAATGTAGAAAATATTTTAAGCCTGAGAAAAAAAAGTAAAAAACCTCTTGACTGGAGTTCCTAATATATCGAAAGTTCTCATGTTAACTGAAATGTTTCCAGTCTTCAAAAGGAGATAAAAAAACCACACAAACCAAAGAAAAAAATCCCAGATAAAAATTATTGGAGGCTCTTTAAAGAAAGAAAGAATTCCAAGTCCAAAAGCCAGTTGTGCTGAAAGAAAATCAAGGTTTTAAACACAAATAGATTTTGTTTGTGTGTGTCATACATGGCAACTGCCTCTTCTGACTACATTAAATTCAGGTCATCTGGAGCACTATCTCAGATCACAGCCACACCTGTAGTTCTGTGTGCAAATGAAATAAAACATTAAGTATTTTGCTGCTCCCGAACTTCCTTACTTTACAAATATTCCAGCTCACCATTAAAGTTAGTTCTCTGCCTTTTGCATTATTTCCAAATTACAAAAAAAAAAAAGAAAAATGAGGGTGAGGCAATCAATAAGGGATATGGGGCAGCCAGTAAGGGATATAGGGTTTAAAAAAAGACTACAATTTCTTCAACTTCAATTTAGACTTTTATTCTTAGATGCTGAGCTGCAAGTAAGAGCTGCTCAGCCTGTGCAGAATATGCAGACTTGGCCCGTTATTTTGTTTCAGTTAAGATAAGAGCATAACAACTTTTACAACTCTTTTTCTTCCTCTTTCTGTGCATGTATAAAATTGCCTTATCATTATTTCTATTCTTCTTCCTGCTTACAGCACCTTTTCTATCCTTTCAGCCTTTTAATGTTTGTTTTTAACCTTGCCAATGAGGTACAGACTTCATTCTGTGAAGTCCAAAGCTCCTTCAGTCTTTGCTGTCAGCACGGGTTCAGCACTCTCAATTCAGATCTTTCATGTACATACCTCTCAGCATTTGAAATGTAAAAGACATAGCCTCCACATTTCTGACTAGTTAACAAGATGTTTGTGTAGAATGTATGAAAGCAACAGAGATGCTATGCAACTACTTTGCTCTTGCAAAGCAAGTGAATATGGGATCTACCATGCCTGAATCACTTCTCTAATGCCCATGATGAAAAACAAGTGTGATCTCTTTGACTAGACTAGACTTGCTACCCGAGTACATCCAGACCAGCTTGTCACATAAGCATATCAATCACTTCACCTTGCATTGCATACAGCGGACTGTAATTCTGCGCATGCACACTAGTATAGTCTGGGATTCACAGATTTCTCTAGCCCCTAAAGGGACAGTTGAGGCTACTGCCATTATGCTCACTAAGCTCTCCAGACTCTGTAAATCCAATTCCAGTGGTCAAAGAAGACTTACAGTGGTAAATAATGCTTTAGAAAATGTGCAGGTAAGGGGACTGCCTTGGGAACATGTTCATGGCAACCTTCCCATCTGGAAGGTTAGCATTTTCAGCTATGGATTTACCATGTATGTTTGATCTACAGCCAATTTTCTTCAGCTCTTTATTCATCTCATGTAGTGTACACTACTGCATATATATTTCTACAAAGCCATGTCTTGACTAGAGTTACTGACATTAAACACTAGAACTCTTTCCAAATCACAGACGAAACTGCAGACAGACTCAAAGAACAGTCAAATGTATCTCAAGGGAAATTAAAAAATACCCCTACATTTTACTACGTATATTTAACCTATATTGTATAGGGGGGTTACGCCATTAAGAATACAGGAAACAGTGCTGCCAATATTTCAGACCCTCAGGCTTCCATTAAAAAGGGGCTGCTTCAAAAAGAGTATTCAACAGTAAGTATTTAAAGTGTACTCAGGCCATAATATTGGTATCACAAAATTGGCTTCTACTGGAAGTCCAAGGTTTTTCTTCTGAAGAGGGAACCTCTCTGCAGTTCACTAGCTTCTTCTCTGTATTGTATTGCAATAGACAAAACAAAACAAGCAAAAAAGCACTTTATTAATTTTAAGTTTCTTGAAACTGGTTATGTGATATAAGGCTGCTGGGGCACAAAAGCTGTAAAATACATACATTTAATAAGCATTGAAAAGAAATTCTTATTATCTTGCTCAGCAAGAAGAAAGTCTTATATTTCAGAAGTGGTCTTCACCAGTGGGTAACGTACTTTATGAAGTGGGAGAAAAAAGTTTCTGAGCATTGCCTGACATTTTTTAATCCCATATTTGCAAAAAGCATTGTACAGAAAGATTTTGACCCCAAAAGCTTACCCACCATAGCTGTTGCCAGTAGAAAACAGCTGGCAGTTTGATATCCATGCTGTTCTCTTCTGTCACCCCTAAAAACCCACTCTCTTCAAAAGCCTCTGTGCTGGGAGGTGTGCAGAGGAGTTTCCATGACTAATTTACTTGCTGCAAAGCATTATCTGTTTCTTTATGAATTCACAAAATGATGGGGGCACAGCAAAAATGTCCACGTCCAATGAC
The DNA here is from genome assembly GCA_024733675.1 of Psilopsiagon aymara. NCBI lineage: Eukaryota > Metazoa > Chordata > Aves > Psittaciformes > Psittacidae > Psilopsiagon > Psilopsiagon aymara. Next base: position 7,172 of record JANRGW010048906.1, read on the forward strand.
TTGTGCCTGCTATTGTTGCCCACCTAATGAGGGAAGGACAGATGTACATAATGTCATGCTGCTTATAAAAGGTGTATGCTGACTTCACTTTCGTACTGCTCCCTAAAACATGGGCCTGTTTCCTGCTAGCAATGATAATTTGGTGGCAATTTTGGTAATTAGATCATTTTTACATGCCTTAATAACAGCATTCTGCAGTGTACATTAAGCTCCAGCACGGACAACATCATTAATGCTTTGACTTTTTCCTCTTGAGGAAGAAGTAGGCTGGGTAGTAAAATTAGGAATTAGTCATGTTGCCAGGATGTAAGAGTTTTATACATGCAGCATAACCTGTTTTGAATTTGGACTGCAGTATTTAATTGCAAAATACAAAAGTTCTGAATGAGGAGTAAAAGAGTTTCCAAGAAAAACAGTATTTTAGACTTGGGTTTAAATTTCTAAATTATTTAATTAACAAAGAAATGCTTTCTATCTGTTAAAAGAGGCATTATATTTTCTTGAAATTAAACACTAATTTTACATAAAATTCTATCATATTACACACTGCTAGTGTTTCTTCCAACCATTTCCTTTTGTTCTTTCTCCGTCAGCACTTCTGAGTGTAAGCATGTAAGAAAAATGTAAACCCCTGTCATATATAGCAATCAGTTGCCTAAAGAACTGTCACCTGAATGATGTTTTAGTTATATTAAGTTATGCATTTCCAATAAGTAGGCCTAAATACGAACTTTATATCTGGACTCTAGATTCAGGACCATCACATTCCTTTTATTTGTCAGAAACTAAATACTCTGGTCTAAACTCTTAAGCATATAGGTTTGGAGACTGAACTCACTTCAGTGTTTGGCTCAGAAACATTTTAAAATAGGTTCAGCCTGCAAACTGTGACTCTGATTAGGGCTGGTTGTTCAAGAATTACTTACTCTTCTTTTCCACTGCTTTTAAAGTGTTGTGCCATTTGTTGTGTGTGGCTGTAAGATGGAGCAAGTTGGGTTGAGCAGAAAAATCAGACAACCCCAACAATTGTTTCTTCTGTGTTGTAGAAAACTTTATAAGAGTGCTCTAAAGCAAAGAAAGAACATACTTGTTTTGAACATTGTTCTCATACTGAAACTTCATCCAGCAGAGGATTCAAGCGCTAAGCAACTGGAAGAAAGGATCCTCATGAAATCCTTATTGATTATAGAACACAGAGTTGCCAACATTGTCCAAGATCATCTGAAACTTGTAAAATCCTATTACAGACATTTTTCAGACCATCCTTCTTCTGGGTCCCTAGCTCACTATGGTTTTTTTTTCCAATTCACCATTTTGCTGCCAATTTATCCTCTTGCTGCTCCTACTGAATTCTCTCTGAAAACGTTCATCAGGTGCAAAATCTCCCTATACCTGTTAAAGGTGTCATATTTTTTTTCAGCATTCAGCCCTAGCTGTATCTATCTGTATCTCCATAGCCTATAGAATGAATTAGAGATTTCAGTTTATGGAATCATGTCTTTGCTATAATGCATAATTGATGTTTAAGGGCAATGTAAGATTCAACGTTTTCTGGCAGCTAGATAGAAAATGATCTCACACAAATGGGAAAGAAGCTGTCTTTCCTTTCTTTGGTTTATATCACTTGTATGGGTAGCAAATAGTCAGGAATGTAAAAGACAACCTCTAATTTGCCTCTTTGTACTAAACATATAAAGAAGAAAGCTTTTGCAATTCAGAGTAATTCTGTCAAAAGATTGCTATATACAGGTACTCATTCTGCTTCACTTCTCATTTGCATATGAAATCCTACTTGACAGATCTCTGAGTGCAGAGTAAATTAGAAAAGTTAAGAACTCTTAACCCATTATTTGTCTGCTGCAGAGTGCAAAATTACCAAGTTTTATTCACATACAGTGTGCTAAGGTACAAAATTTGTAAAAGGCTACTTCAGGAACATGGAATCATAGAATCATAGAATAGTTAGGGTTAGAAAGGACCTTAAGATCAGTTCCAACCCCCCTGCCATGGGCAGGGACACATCCCACTAAACCATGCCACCCAAGGAAGGCTATGTTCAACCCAGCCTTGAACACCGCCAGGGTTAGGGTTTTTACAACTTCCCTGGGTGACCCTGGGTATCAGTGCCCCACTACCCTTACTGTAAACATATTTTTAATTTTGCATGAAATAAGAGCATGAAAGCATTCGCAACATTTTCTTTTTAATTAAACACTGGCATTTTAAAGTGTCAAGATGTATGCTGCAATGGAGACCTTTTGAACATACCCTGAAGAGAAAAGGCAAATTATTATGTAAAAGTTAATGAACTGATTTCTGTAATGGACTGAGTAGAGCTAATTGAGATGAAGTAATAAGAAAATCTAGAAAAACTGAAAGGGAAAAATTTTCAAGCTGATGTGAAGTAACCCAGGAGAACTGGTGACAAAGAATAAGTCAAAAAACATGTAAGCTGCAGGGTCTGACAAAGATGTCACTAGAGTACCTGTTGAAGGATTATTATGACTTCCACAGTATAAAGTAGGATTCCTTGTAGTATAAAGCACTATCTTATTTCAGTTCATACAAAAATCAAAGAAAGCGTGAAATACTTATAGTTCAGTTTCAGATACTACTTTTTCTAATTGGACATTCAATATGCTAGCTTTGAAGAGAAGGCTCAGTAGACTACATTTTAGGCTTAATTTCAATGGTGTACCTTCTTGCTAACACTTTATTTGGCTGAAGTAGGTACAGCTTTCACATGGTCAGCTTAGCCATCATCTAGACAGGCACAGATATCCTTGTGTCTGTAATTTTGCTACATTACCTGTTACCTTCTCAGATGAATTTCCGCATTTAAATCCTTTGTTTGATGAGATATTTCCAGAAACTACCACTTGCTCCTGCCCAGAGCCATTTATAAATAATGTTCTCTCAGCCGTTACTCAATCATAGAATCATAGAATCATGGAATCATAGAATCATAGAATGGTTTGGGTTGGAAGGGACTGCGGGAGGGAGGCGCCGGCAAGAACGACTCGATACGAGTTATCAAGCAACGCCCAACTTTATTCTACAAGCGCT
>JANRGW010048907.1:924-13018 GCA_024733675.1 Psilopsiagon aymara
CAAGGCCAGGTTGGACAGAGCCTTGGGTGACATGGTTTAGTGTGAGGTGTCCCTGCCCATGGCAGGGGGTTGGAACTAGATGATGTTAAGGTCCTTTCCATCCCTAACTATTTTATGATTCTATGTGGTAAATTACTATGTTAATTCTTTGTTCTTTGTTTTAGGTAAATAACAGCATGACATTCACTGCTGAGGAACTTTATGAGTGTGTTTCACAAGAGATTTATCGGTAAGCCAATTATTGACCACAACTGATGTGGTTTGAAACAGCATTTTAGGATGTACTGGCTTAACCAAAGTACCATAAGAGAAATCATTCAGATGAATAAAAAGTTGTCATTTGTAGGAGGGGCATAGGGAAGATGAGTGGGGATGGGTTTTGCTGTTCCCCTTCCCCCTCCTCCAGCCTTTCTTTTTACACAATATATTATTATGAGAACTTTGCTTAAATCAGCAGAGGAAAAGACCCAAATGATTCTCAAGTCAAACTAGGCGTATCTGCTCTGCAGTTGCTGTGTTACATTGTGGCCATCATTATTAAAATCATGAGTGAAGCCATTGTGTGTTACTAAGCCATTTGTAAGTAAAGTTAGGAAAAAAAGGAGAAACAAACATGAGATTCCAAGGCTTTGTTTCCATTTTATGAGGCTTTTTTGCAGTTCTGCCACAGGAAAATAAATGTTCTGTTGTAGAGCTGAGGTAAAGGCTTTGAAAGCAATCTAAAAATGAGTGTCATGCAAGCATTACAGTTATTTACAGTAAAGGTTCTGGCTTATATGGTTTTTTTCCTGAATTTGTGTAATTGAGGGCTTGTAAATCCAGGTCCTCTGAGGTTTTTGAAATGCCATAAAATTTTTTTTCTTTTATGTTGCTGTTATATGGATAAAAGCAAGTTGTAATTTGCCAGGATTTGAAATGTGGTTCTGTGTGAAAGGGTTGCAGATTATTTTAATCTGAGTAGGCAAATTATTCTAAAAAGCTTTCCTTTCCCTGGACTGATACTGATTTCCTAAATATTCTGTGAATTAGAAAGTGCAAATTGCAAGGTCAGGAGAGGAAAGTTATGCAGGAGGGAGTGATTCAACTATATATCAGTGGAGAACAACAGTTTAGAAGCTTAATTGTGTTGAGTTGATGACCAGCACTTCTGTAGTTCTCATATTTTTAAACATTTGTAAACAGCTCTGTCATGTCTGTATTAAATCTACAGCCTACATACAGCCTTTGGTATCGTGCTAAGAGGGTATCCAGGGAGCTACAGTTTCTTGATCCTTGAAAAGAAACATGTTCCTAGGTCTGCATTTTATCATAAAATCTGAGTACTTAGACCATTGTTGTGAATTCTGTGTGCCACAGTAGGCTTCATGGCCAAAACAAACATTCTCACCAGACCTTTGATTTTCTGGAAGAGTGATACAGGATGGCGATGCCATTTTTGTTATGTGAAAGTAATGTCCATTGAAAACGTATAAAGGAAATTAAGCAAAGATTAAGATCTGTTGCTAGAAATTCAGTCCACAGATTTTCAAAGTACTACTTATGTCTATTTGTTGTTCTTAGTTATTAGAGCAATGAACCTATTTGGTATTACAGAAGTGAAATAAAATATTACTCCACCCAATAAAATAGAGATGCTAAATGAAATTTTAAAAGCACTCAATTAAAAAGAGGTTTGCCAAGAGCAAAAGCACAGGAAAGGAGACTGCTTTAAGGCAGGCTGAATTACTTGTGCTTTGGCAGAAGAAACATGCTGAACAAAGCGTTTCCCCTTGCTTCAGTTACCAGCCAATGTTTTTACTGCAGCCTGGCCTCTTAATTCTCTGGGAGATAAATTCCTGTCTAGAACATTTGTACTCTCACTCTTCCTTTTTCAGGATGTGCCAAGGTGCTCTCATTTTGAGAATTTGATTCAAAGGGTTTCCCCTTGTCTGGAGAAGGAAAAGGACTATTTGGAGCTAAATAGTCAAAGCTACATGCAGAGTTCTTGCTGCTTTTGTCTCCCTAACGTTTACTATGGGCTTTGGTATCACAGCAGCATTTAGAGGGTGCCAGCCAAGGACTAGAGTCCAGATCATTAGGATATAAATGGAACAAAGATGCCCCAGAATGCCGCTGTAACAATTCTTTGCATCTTCAGCAAATTCACAAAATAAGTTTTTCCATCAGAAACTCTTAATTGACTTTATTCTGGTTTTTTTCTGAACTTGCCTGGTACATTCCAGTCTTCTTCCATAGATGTGGGTAGTGTTGACCCACCTCTCCTTTTCTGGTGGGGTATTGTGTCCCGTGTCTCCCTTTCCTTTCCCCTCACGTGTCCCCTGCCTTTTACACTGATGGAGACTGAGATCTGGTGAGGTTCTCTAACAAGAGAAAAATCACCCACTTTACTGAGTTAGATCTGTCACAGTTAACATCACTGTTACGGGGGCAAGGCAGTAGCCTGTGAGGGAAGAGACAGGATTATACAAAGGTGGTAAAGGGCAGGCCTGGCCACTGATTTCTTCCTCAGTCCAGATTCTTCAGGCCTGGTAAATCATAGAATTGTAGAACAGTTAGGGTTGGAAAGGACCTTAAGACCATTTAGTTCCAACCCCCCTGCCATGGGCAGGGACACCTCACACTGAACCATAAAAATCCTAGCCTGGTGAATCTCAATTGGATTGTTTTTTTGCCTTCTGAATAGTGGGAACATGCTACAGTCCTGAGCTGCTTCAGCAGAATAATTAGGTAGATTAAGGGAGGTTTAGTTAAAGCCCTTGTTTCTTCTTCCCTCCCCATTCAAATGGGCCCTGTGAGCTGTAGGGTTGCTGGGTTGCAAGGGAAGTTTCATAGAGATTGCTTTAGCTTGTATGGCAAGCAGCTAATATGAAGACTTTGTTACCCAGGATACATTGCTGAGCAGTGAACAGTTTGTATCATTTAATAAATGACAATTTGATGTAAAGGGTAAGTGGTAGAAAGAAATATTTTTTGCAAGCCTATTATCTTGTCAGGACTAAGAAAATCTATTTTATGGAGGCCTGGGTGTCCAAGAAGATTGCTTAAAAGTAGTGCATGACTCTTGCACTGCTCTTCTTGCTGTTCCACCTGATGCATCTGTCTTACAGTAAAACTAGCAAAGGAGATGGAGGTGACTGTGTTAGCTGGCGGTTGGGAAGATGCCGATGCCTCAGGTCTGAAATGGGCAATGACACAGGGGTGCCAGCATGCTTGATCCCTATGGCCAGGCATTCCCTGCCAGCCAGGGAGAATACCCTGCTCCTCTCTGTGTCCTACCAGCTGTGGGGCCAGATTCTGAGTGTAGTGTGGTCAGAGCAATGGTTTGATATATTGTCCTGATACGCAGGCTATTTCAGTGAAGGACAGGACTGCCCTCTGAGAGGACTGGCTGCATCAGTTGCAAACCTCATCCCTTTTGCTGATTCATGAGAGTCCTTCTCAGTGCCAGCGTACGCCACTTTCTTCCAGCCTGGCACAGCTGGGTGTCCCACAGTGACGTCACATGTTTCAGTGGAAGTTATCCACAATCCAGCATGCACCAGTGTGTTACTGAGGGTACAGGAACAGCCTCTCTTGGCCTGATTAGCTTTATTTCTAGTTAATGCAGTAGCTACATTTGATTCACCTTTTGTACTGTTCTTGGGTATAGAAGTTTGCATGTAGTATCATACTATTTATCATTTTAACTGTTACTCAGTGGCCACTAGAATGATAGAGGGAAAATTTTAATTGAGGTAAGGGTAATGAAACTGATGAGATGCTTTTCTCTGCTGGTTTTAAGAGATCTTAGTGAAAGCTTTTCAAGGCACTCACTGCTGCAGAGGGTTTATAACTTGTATTGCTGAGGCATCTTAATGTTCTCATTCTGTATTCAGAATTGACTGATAGCCCAAGTAAGTACACTGTGTGCTTACTACTGGCTGCCCAGTAGTGCTTAACTTTCTTGTGTCAAAAGTGAGTCAAAGTACAGTTTTTAGCTGGTGAATGGCACTCGTTCATTAGGAGGATGGATTTTTTTGTCAGTGTAGCTGTGCAGTGCTGTACATTATTGCCAGAGAAATGGTACACATTCAGACTGCTGCTTGTGATAGAATTCATCTCCTCTGGGCTGATCTGACAAGCTTCCATTACCTGTGAGAGCCAAAACATACTGGGAAGATAAGGTGCATTTCATTTTTAAAAGCATCCTTTAATTTGAATTGTATGAAATATATATGTATAGGATTGTGGTTGTGTGGCAAGCTTTGATTTATTTTCCTTTTCCACTCACCAATTGCAATAGCAAATATATTTGCAGAATACTCAAGCTTAAGTATAGAAATGAGGATTTGGGATTTTTTTTCTTGCTGTTTACCATTAACCATTTTTAGTTCACCATCTAATTCCAAGTTCAAATAGAAAAACAAGAACGGGTATTTGGGCCATTTCACAGCTGGGGAAAAAGGCAAAACTGCACAGGGAAGACTGGTCAGTCTGTGTGAGTAAATAAAATTGCGCCAGGGCCTGCAGCAGTTCAGTGTCTTCCCACTGATTTTTATGAAATTGGACATGGGGAAACAACATCCTGGATCTGTTCATTTTGCCAAGAACTATTGAAGCACTCTGAGAAATGAAAGCTTTGTTGTGCTTTCTTTCAGAAGAACATTGAAATTAGAGAGGTTTCTCATGTATTCAACTAGACCAGCTGCTGTTTAAACATTTGGCACTGTTTGCCAGCATGACATATGTTCCAAGGCAGGAATCGCTCTGGTTACCGTAAATGCATGCTTAGGGGAGGTTTCAGTTTCCAAAAAAGTGTGACAGTATTTTCTTCTCAGTGTCCCATGTTGAATATTTGACCATAAGTCCCTTTATGACCATGTTGAATATTTGACCATAAGTCCCTTTATTTATGCTAATTTAAACAATATTTAACTTGTGCAAGCATAAGCTTGTAAAATGCTGTCTCTGATTGGTGACATTCCACAGATTATCAGGAAAACAACAGATGTCGAGCATGTGCGAGAGCCAACAGGACTAGGTGTGCCCAATGAATACTGGTCACACTATTCCCGAAGCCTAGAATCAGTCTCTGACAATGTTGTAACTGTGGAGAGAACTTGTTTCTATCTATCTGCAACACACAGACCTGTAGGAAATGTGTAGTTGACTTTCAGATTAAACACAGTAGGTGAAAACCTGTAACTTTTTATAATTAAAGGCTCAGGTTTGGGTTGAGAAGACCAAACTGATGACTGCAGTGAGGCTCTTCAATTGTTCCTTTCTAAAGATTTCATTGCAGGATGCAGCTGGGAGCATGATTAGCCAGCTCTGTAATAAACTTGATTGTTTGTTATAAAAATATGTCTGGATTTCCAGAGGTACCTGTTTCTGACAGAATTAAAAGCATGGTACTAGAATCCCTTTGAACTTTGTTTTAAAGGAATACAGGGACAGATTCCTGTCTATAAAGTGGGTCCATAGGGTCTTGATAACCTTTCTATCTTCTCTTCCCTAGGAAAAGGTTAGAAATTGGATATTGCCAGCTGGTCCAGCTGGAACACACCATTAAGCAGTGCCATGAATCAGTTCAGACAGAAGCCAAGAACAGGGGCTGGCTGTGACACCTTGGTGAAGGTTTGGAGCTGTGGTGCTCACCCCCTGCACTTCCCTTGTCCAGGCAAAGTCTAAGCTCTGTCTGGTATGTGAGGGAAATATTCCAGGACCAAAAAAAATCTGCCTTGATTTTTGATGGTGCTGTTTTGTATTTGAGCTAAAGGAAAAAAACCCCAAGCAACTAGTTACAGATATACCTGAAATTTCAGGATTTTTGCTAAGAATCACCAGCTAATGGAATTGGTTTGGTGCACAGCAGATGTGCTGGACTGGTGTTCTAAATTCCAAACGTTTGGAGCTAGATCTGTTAATGGTTGTATAGGAAAATCCAGGTGAGGTATTTGTTTGCTGAAGTGACAAGTGAGAAAAAAGAATATATTGTGAAACCTGGGGCTTTGAAAGGACAGAAAGGAAAGCAGCTGAATACCAAGCCAGATAGCAAGCGTCATGGGTGTAACCCTGCAGACATGAAGGTTTCACATGAAGATGCAGTATGTAGCCTGTGTAGTGAACTACACTTAAGAGAGGACAGCAGATAGGTAAAGAAAGAAATTGATTTATGCTAATATATATTTATATATTTTTTTTATTTTTTTTAACCCAAAACAAACCCCCACTGTCATGCAGGTATGTTTGTCCTGGTCCTCTTTTGGAGGAAATGGATGTTTTTCCTTTGTTAAAATGTCTGCTTTAATTTTCATACGGCAGAAATCTGCTCTCCAGGTTGAACTAATTGCTCTCCATTGAACTAATTTTGTTGCTTTCCAAAACTCTTTAAGCCCATAGGAACTTTCTAAAAGCCATTTTCAGTGCTTCTATGGCCTTTGAAGCTACCTCTTCTATGTATGTATTTGTACAGAGATGAGATGACCGCAGGGTTCTAGAAGGATTTATTTTGATATTGACTTTTGGATGTATTTGTAAAATCTTCATTGTAAAAATATTTCTTTGTTACAGTAAATGGCTGTTAATTCTACACTCTTTGAGTAGCTGTTTTCACTTCGTCTAATTACTGTGGATGCCAGCCTTGCCCCCAGACACTTTGACGTCAGAGAGAAGCGGCTTTAGTGGAGTTACTGTTGGAGTAAAAAGCATTTTAAGAGCTATTTCCACCCAAGTTCTTATCCCAGCATTGAGTTACATTAGTTATGCACAAATAAGCTTACATTAGTAATTTGTATCCCAAATCTAAGATGGATCAGCTTAACCATGTGATGGATGTCTCTCACATCTACTTTTGATATGGGAGGACAGCTGACAGATGAAGACAAGTACTTTATTACTTACTCCCATACTGACTGTTCCTGTTCAAATGCATCCAGCTTTACACCTTGGAATAATCAGTACATTTCTTTGGTCTTATGGTTTCCTGCATCCAGTAGAGATGTTGTGGTATGCCCATGCTCCCCTTCAGCAGGACTGCCTGGTGTTACGTGAACAAACTAGAGCTGGAATCAGAGAGCTGAACTAAGAATGGGATGGTTGCTGAAATTAGTGCTGTCACTGGTGAGGCTAAATTTCCTAAAGCTACTTAATTAATGCTGAGGAACACAGGATCAAGCTCCTCACAAGAGTATGGGGTGCTTCTTCTCATCATACTCTAAGGCACTTTCTTCAAATTCCCTTTGGCCTCTTTCTCATCTCACCTGTGGACTACCACACTCTCATTTGCACAGAGCTTTTGGTAAACTGAGTCTGACAGCAGCCTCTGAAGGGGTAAATCTCAGACAACAGCTGGTTGTTCTCTAGGAGCCAGTACTGGCTCTGAGCCCCCTGCCCTCCAGAAATGAGGGAAATGCTGAAGTTGCTAGTAGGAGGTGTACATCATGCTTTAACTCTCTTCTACTTTGAGGAAGAGGATTCAGTTAAACACCCCTTGTTTGTGCTCTAAGTTACATCCATTTGAAAGGTCTGCTACAGCACTGCAAACTTCTTACTGAAAATTACACCTTGTTAAAGAAGAGGACACAGACACACCATCACAGGCCTGTGGTGCAAGGATTTCCCAAAAGGTACCTTTAATGTGTTTGCATCAGCAGCAAGCAGTCAGTGCTAGTTTTGGCACCAGGAGTGACATGCGCAGCACTACACATTAGACACCAAGTCATCCTAACCAATATTTTAATCCATAGGAACAGAGAAAGTGAACTAAAACATAGTACTATGAGCACATAGAGAGTCAAGTTGTGTTCTATCAGCCTTTAAGCTTGTAATATTAGAAAAATAAACTTAAGACTGTTACTAACCAGATGAACATGTTTTCTTTGCCAACTGGCCAGAGTTTAATAACCATGAGAAAACTCACACACCAAGGTTTTTGTTTTACAAAGGTTAGCTCACCCAGAGTAACAAAACTGCTGTAGAGAAAGCACGTTTTTGCCAAAATATTTGGAGCCAAAATAATTTCCCCACCCCAGAAAGTCACAGCTATTCAGCTCTAACAAAGGTATTGCATACTAAGTTCAATATTGTAGCAGAGGCAAAAGCTCAGAAGCTCTTGTACAGTGGTAAATCAGTCTCTATGATCTCTAAGGTTGTCTTTTTGCTTCAATAACTATTTATCTGCTGTTTTCATTTCAACAGATAAAATACTCTGCTGAGTATATAAAAACTGTTAGAAAAAGGCAATCATAAAAGATAAGGTATTAGCAGGTATGTCAGCTTTTTTTTTAATAAAAAATATAGCCATTATATCTACTTAAATAAGGCTTCTTGTTACAGATTGTTCCAGTTACTGAAGGAAAACAAGGCCTGATGGAAAAAAAACTATCCCCCATAAACCTTACACTTCTGCCCCAAGAACACATCCTACACAAAAGGTCAGCTAATTTGCAAAGTGACAAAACAAACACTGGGGGAGGCTCCTGCAGTGATACGCCCAGTCCAGTTAATCCTGTGTTATCTTCAAAATCTTAAAAAAAACTCAACCCTAAACCAAAGCTGAAAAATACACAAACCTCCTTCATCTTGATATTCTTTCCAAAACAAATATATACAGCACATTAATATGCAATATGCAAAAGCTCTGTGTTGCTGTTGGCAACATCTGTGCCCTCCCCAGCCCTATTCCCATGTGTACCCTCAACTAAAACACAATTACATCATTAAGCATGTTAGCTTGAAGAGAGAATTTAACCTGCTTAAAACTTGCAAATTTTTGTGTACGGGCTCCACTCATTTGAATCTGGATTGTAGACTTCAAGCGTGTTCAAGAATTCATTGCCATCAAATCCCCCAACTGCATAAATAGTGTTTGCCACTGTTGTAATCCCAGCGTTGCTCCTCGGAGAAGTCATACTTCCCATCATCTTCCACTCGTTCTTAGCAGGGTCATACATCTCCACGAAGCTCACTGCATGAGAGCCATCAAAGCCTCCACCAACAAAGAGTTTTCCTAGCAAAAGGAAGCAAAGCGAATGTTTCACTGCTAAGCACTGCCTATGTCACCAAACACAGCCCCTCCTTTCAGGGCAGACGCACTAAGCCAGATGAAGGAACTTTAGGTTTTCAGTTAGAAACCTTTGCCTTACTTAAGGTTTGAAGTTAACAGTATTGATCTGCTTTGGATCATTCGAGCTGACTGGAAGTTATTTCAGGGTAAGTGCAGTGTCCAAAGTCAGGCAGATGCAGCTCTAGAAACTGCACAATGATGTTTTGAAAAGAAAATGGGTGAATGCCCCAAAACAAAAACTAGAAGGTTTTTGTTTTTCTGGCTACAATTTTTAATTAAAATTGGAGGCAGACATAGCCAGGTTCTTACTGTGTTGTTTCCTTGCTAGGAAGGAAAGAAGCTTTGTATTTTACTTGACATCATAGCTTAACATGAAAGAATCATTAAGCATCAAGCAAGAGGTTGTTTAAGCACATGGAAACCTACCATCACGGACAGCCACACCAGCTCCTCGCCGAGCCACGTTCATGGGCGCGATCAGCGTCCAGGTGTTGTTCTCTGGATTGTAACGCTCTACACTGTTCAGGCAGTTCCAGGATTCTGCTCCTCCAATTATGTACAAATATCCACCTAGCTCACACACTGCAGACTGATGTCTCCCTATGATCAAATGCCAGGAGTTACCGCCCAGCACAGAAATCATGCGCTAACACCATGCCACAGCAGCTGATATTTAAACAGTTTTTTGTGTTAGTTGGTTTTAAACCTGCAGGTTTGCAATCACTCCTCCCCTCCCCATTACACAACAAACTTACGGATATTGAGGGGCGCACAGCTTGTCCAAGATTTTGTTATAGGATCAAACACATCACAGTTCTTAAGTCCCTTCTGGCCATAAGGATCTGAACCACCAACAATGTACAGTTTTCCATTCAGGGCACATACTCCTATTCATATAGGAAAAGATGATAGGTAAGCTAATAAATGGATATATTTTAAGAAAACCATTTAATCAACTGTAGATGTGTTACCTGCATTGCAGCGATTGGTTCTCAGTTCTGGAACAGGAGTCCAGTCATCTATTTCTGGCTCATACATTTCTCCACAGCTCAAGTCATCTGAGTGACCATTTGACCCACCCACAACATACAGCTGCCCCTGAATGGAAAAAGATGCTTTACATCTAAGTACACAACAAAAATCATTAGTACTTTAGTAACTATGTAACTACAGTTAAACAACATCTGTTACCATTTTATAAAGTTTGCCCTGTTTGTCCCACCTACATTTCATCTGATTTCCACCCAACACACACCATTAAAACTGCCATCTGGAACCGAGCTCTGGGTGTTCTCATCGGTGCAATGAAAGTCCAAGTATCCTTTTGCGGATCGTAGCATTCCACTGTGCGCAAACACTCTTCTCTATTATATCCACCTAAAAGCAAAAGGTTATATGATGCCACATTTCCGAAGACCAATTGCTTTGACACTGAGGACAACACAGACTCCAATACAGCATACACATTTAGGAAGCAACTGCCCTCCCACTCCCAACCCAGCAAGTTGTTTAAAGGATTGTTACTATTTCTTTTACCTGCAGCAATCAGTTTGCCATTAAGTTCAGCTGTGCCTAGTCCAGAGCGAGCATACTGCATTGGAGACATGGGCTTCTCAATGACATCGTTTGGTTGAAGCTCAAAACTCAGACTCTTCAGCAGTCGTGGTGTGCTTGCGGGAGAGCTCTGCGGGCTGTTATGGCCATGCAGAAATATCACACACAGCACACCATCCAGAACAGCAAGACACAGGTACGTATTACCTGTTGTCAGGAGAAAAGGAGAGACTACCAGTATAATAAAATTTTAGGTGAATTTAAGTGGATACTAACTACAGTCATCAGATTATGATTCTCCCCTTGTAAGTGTGAAAACTTGATTTCTTCTTGTTACTGGTTCCAAGTATTGGCGTAGCTACTAAAAAATATGTGATTTAGCTATTAATGTAGTTTTCAAAGACATAAGGCAGCAATCTAAAGATGTGCTAGAAGAAAGGTGCCTTGCACACATACACCAAATAGCTCTGTAAATTAGAGGCTGCCTAGCTCCTTAGGACTTTCTGGGTAAATTACACACACCATGGGATTTGGGACAGCCCGCACATAAGTAATCAAGATGTAAGTGATGCCAGTCAGCCCCCAGTTATGTCAGAAACATCCCACAGATTACTAGGCAAATTTGACTCGCATCATCAGTAAGAAAAGGTACTTCTGCATTCCTTAGAGATGTGGAAGAAAATGCCCAGGGAGTGGGAAGTGGTAGGTATACAATACTAGATGCATCTTTTAGACAAACCCTGCCCCAGTTACTCACTTGAAGTTTTCTCTGAAGCAATGATTTTCCACTCATGTTTAGGACTCTGAACAGTAGCATTTGGAGAAAGACTTCCAGAGGAGCTGCTACTAATCTGCTTGTGATCATTCTCACGTGGTGGCTTCTTCTGCAAAATCAAAAGGCAGCTACAGAGACCTAGCCGAAGACTACATCTCCTTCTTCCTTTGCTTCTCTAACATGTAACATGTAACTATTCAAAAGAACACTTAGGCTACCACCTCTGCAGAGCATCAATTACAGCACACCTGTATTTTCAACAGAACATCTTGCCTACTCAGCAACAGTGGCCAAAAACCACCCTACATCTTATCCTGGTTATTCTTTCATCCTGTAACACTAGCTTTATACTGCTGGTGTCTGACTAGAATCCATTTTGAATTGTTAGAATATGAGCTACTAGCAAGGTTTTCGAATGCAAGGAAAAACCTACATCCATTTGGAGAGAACTGAGACACAAAGTAGAAGCCTCACTCACAAGCTCTTCTTCTGGAACTTGGGTTAATTATATAATGCTATTTGGAAGTGAATTAACTATTCTCTTCATTCCCAGAAGACAAATTTATTTTGCCTCAGTTGCTCTCTCTGCTCAGATTAGCTGTTTCTTGGTTTATACTCCCTTGATACCTAACATTAGATTTCTGCTTTCTTCTTCAATTACATTTTTACTATAGCTTACATCATTTTTGCTCAACTACGATATCCCACCCTCTCGCCTT
>JANRGW010048907.1:13065-24159 GCA_024733675.1 Psilopsiagon aymara
TGGATTGTTCATTTTTTTCTAAATCATAAGAACCAAACACAAAGTTTTAATGTTGTGTTGACTCGGTTTAGCAGCAAAGTTTATGACCACAATATCAAGTCTGCAATACTTGCAGTTCCCTGGAGTCCGATCTGTATGGAAACTGTCATATGACTTTTGAAGTACATCATCTAACTCATAGATAAGCTTATATATAAGCGCTTTATTGCTATACTCAGCTCACCATGAAAATCAGTTCCTTTGTGCATGACATTTTTGTTATTTCCAAATCTTCATCCAATTAACAGCTTATTCTTATCCCTAAATTGCCTCAACAATGTCATGCGTACAGAAATTACAAACTTTTGTAATTAAAAGATTTAACAGTTACAATTTTTCCAGCGCTGTCATCTATGGGTTTTCTGGTGTTAGTTTTTCTGAACTGTTTAGAATGGCTGAAGTTGGCAATTCTTACTATCATTAAGGATTGTAAAAAACTGAGAACTCTTGGCCTTATTTCTGAAAATGAACTTTTAGAACGTTTACCTCTCAGCGTCTATTGCAAGTAGTATCCATAGGAGGTGAAGGCTGTTAAGGCTTACTAAAAACAACTAAGAAACTGGAAAATTAACTGCCTTTTCATTTTCCTCTCATTTCACTTCTAAAATCCATGTTCTGGGATAGTGTTTTACATAAATATTAGCTAAAAAAAAATCAGAAATTACTTTTGCATCAGCATATTCCACTCTTTTGCATTAAAATATTACAACATATTTGCTTCTAACTCTGTGAATTTAAACAACCTTAATTTGTATAAAGCAACTGACAATTTGCACCTATTGGCCCATTATTATTCTTCGTTATTTAAACAGCCTCTGTAGTGCTAAGCTACTGCTAAGCTGTGTGTTTTTCATGGGTAGAGAATGATTATATCTGGCTACAAAAAAAAAAAGTATAATAAAGAGACCAAAAAAACCCTCAGCACAAGATTGATTCATACTTAGAACACTGGCTATCTCCAGATGAGACGTTACTTAACTGCTGCTTTTAAAAATCTCTCTTGCACATTAAAGTGCAGCTAAACAAAAGAAATGGATGTTAAAGCTGAAGGACTAGAACTTATGCCTGGGATCTCTTTCTGTGCAAAAATTTAACAGATGCATTCTCCACTGCAAGCCAAGCAGTTTGTGATTCTTCACAGTCTCTTGAATATGCCTACAAAGCCACAGCTGACTTGCTACAGCTGGCTGCTTTTCTACCTCTTCTTTCTTCTAACAGCCTAAGATTTATTTTAAAGTCAAACCTCAAGCACTCTGTTTTGCAAAGACTTGCAGTCAGTCTGCTGAAAAACTGGAAACACAGACTAAATCACTGCCTCCAGCAGTTTCGAGAATGATTATTTTCTCATCACCTATTTCTTCATTAAAGCTACTGCTGCTTTCTCTGCTAACAGTACACAAGACTTCAGGTGTTTTGTAAACTGCTCCAGTCTATCTGGGGTTACCTGAGACTGTCTGCAATTTGTACCTGCACAAACTGAATGTGGTCATCATCACTGCCATACACCTCAGCCTGTCCATCTAGCAGATTTCCATCAAGCAGCTTGTGATCAGCTGAGTAGTACAGCGTTTGAACCTGCAAAAACAACAACAGAATACCCATATGGCTACTGTCTCCACTGCTGTTAGCTGCAGGCAGATTACAAAAGGCAGTCGCCAGGACACTTCTAGTCATCTCATCTCAATCTAGCAGAATGACAAAACTAAAAGGAAGCAGATGTCATGGTGGCAATCTTCAAACATGGGATGAGGTTCCTTAGTTTCTCAGCTTGAGAGAAATCTTCATTTTCCAAGGACTTCTACTATCTTCCCAGCACAGAAACATTAGACAAGCAAAAAGCACATTAATTTGCAGAATTACACAAATTCACAATCTCATGCAAGCATTTTCACTATCCCCGCAAACAAGTTTTCTCCTTTGAAAAATACACATATTTATCTCAATCAAAAGACGTTAAGAGAAGCCAAGAGTGGACTCTAAAAGAAAGGTATGCAAATGAGGAAAGACAACATAAATTTAAGTTCTTGAGGAAACTGTTGCCAGAGATAAACATCAGATGCAACTGTTTCAATGAAATGCATCTGAACATAATCGAGGCTTTTAAAATGAGTTTTTCCAAGAGGAAATAGTGTGATAATATATGACAGTATCAATATGTACTTTTGCCTATAGAAGTGTTTCCGAAGATCATTTGTGCCTCTAGTAACAGACTTGGAAAATGTTGATGTTTCAGGGGATTTTGTAAGGTCCATTGTCTCTAGCCAATTAAAAATTTAGATTCCCCACTAAGTTTTCCATTAAACACTGTGCAGGCTATACCTAGTATAAGTATTCATGAGCAAAGCCATTTAATAAACACACAACTTTCAAAATAATGTATCCTGTAAAGGAGTAAGTAAACACCATTAAAGCATCATCATCGTTCTCTGCCCACAGCGGATTTTCTTAGGAGAACTGGGGCAGGACTGCTGCTTCTGTACGTGTCAATACACTTGAGGTTTCTTCTTGGTTCTTCAGCCTTGGTATCCTAGTTTTGTTAATAAACCTATGGGGAGATAAATCAACGGGGAGGAACAACCATTAGAAGCTTTTACCTACTTTGCTTTTATAAGCAAAACCTGCAAAGGAAAACATCAAGAATCTACAGCAACTTTCACTACCACCTCCCCAGTTCTAAAGCAAGATATACGCCACTTTGAGGTTATTATACAGCACATAGTGAGCCAAAAAAAAAGGAAAGAGGAAGACCAGACTGAACAGTTCATTCAGCTCACCTGAACACCCCCCCAGTTTCTCAGCTTAGGGGTACCTACAGTAAAATTTGAATTCTTTAGGGTCATAGTTAAAAAAGTGAAAGAAAAAAAAAAGGGGGGGATTGTGGGATCATCCTTCATATTGATTTTTTTTTTTTTTTACGTTTAATCCCATTTTCTTAAAGACTAACCTCTTCCATTAGATCTTCCAGGCTATCTCCATTCTCCCAGATGCTGCGCTGTACCCAGTTGATTACCTTTGTGTACAGTTTGCCATTGCTAGGTAGGCCAACATTGTCTTCCAGCATTACTTCAAGCTTTAATTAGAAGAGAGAAAGATGATTTAGTCTATAGGTATTACCCTTGTTATTTGTAGCATACTGTACTTCATGTAGTGAACATTACTCTTGCTTTACTAGAGAGCTAGAAAACACCAGCTGCAAGGAGATTTCAGCCCACGCCACTGAAACTAGGAAGCACATTTAAGTACATCTGCGTTACATTTTATGCTCAGAAAGGATGATAGTATGTATTCTCTACTGTCAAGGTTAACAGATCCAAAATATCTGCATTGCTGGTGAAAGTCAGTGCACCTACCTACTTTTACTGCTCCTACTCCCCAAAAGGAAGCTGTAATTGTTGCTCCTTGGGTTGCTTTTTTGGAAATCGCATACCAGAAGGACATCTACAAACTTAAGCTAACCTTTAACCGCGGAAGTTTGAGAAATTCCTCCTGTTCTGAAATCTGTAAAAGATGTTCCTGAATGTAGCCGTCAATCTTGTTCAACAAACGCAAGTCTCCCATACAACTTGCAAAGTTGCGGTAAGAGATGCAACTCTGAACATCCATCTTGGAGAGCAAATAGTCACCACAAACCTTTTACAAAAAAAAGCCACATCTTAGTTTACACATAGATAAGATGGTTATACATTTAAATTATCCTTCCCAACATATAACAATCGCTTTTTTCTAACTGCATAACAGTGATTGACTTGTCATCCTCTCCCTGAGCTAGAGCTGTAAACAAAATGTTGCCTTCCATCTGGATATGCACATTTAAAAGTTCTCTTTCTCGCACATACGCTGATCTCCATGCCTTTCTATTGAACACTGCTTATCTGCAGTCAAGTGAAGATAAGAATCCCTATTCCTTGTCGAAGGTATCCCCATTTGCAGCAAGAGAAAGTATTCTTAAAGTCAGGTGCTACCAAGCATATCTTCAGGAGTGTGTGACTTATTCTTTTTCCATGTACTGCCACAGGTTTAATTATGCCCCCAACGCAACCAACCACACCACTGCTTCCAAAAACCTGAAAGTAAGTAACCAGCTAGGACTATTCAGGTGCACAAATATACAACTTCAGAGAATCCTTCAGGACAAAGATAACACAAGTGGAAATAATACAAAGTGATGTCACTATAAACAATATAATTCTAATGAACGTCTAAAGAAGCTTATCCACTGAGCACATTTTAAACGGAAGCATAATTTTTTGTCTCAACACCAAAACCCATTGATGCAGTCAGCTTGAGAAACAGGAATACATCTCTGGAAGAAGTGAGAACCTGCTTAACTCTCTCCATCTTCAATTTCTTTGCTGCAGAGTATACATCTTTCACCAGTTCTTTATCAGCTTTTAACCTATTAAAAAAATTAATCTTTATTATTTTGATTTTTTTAAATGAAAGTATGCTCTGTCTACTTTCTATGCAAACTACTTACTGAGCAGTATAGGCATAATTCAACAGAACTTCAACAGCTTCTGGATTGAGATCATCGAATTTAACATGGGAAATTCCATGACAATCACTATCGCTATTGAAGATTTCAAACAGGTAGGGACTGCAGCAAGCTAGCACGGCTCGGTGTGCCAACATCTCATGTCCACATACCTTTATTTAAAACACAAATAAGAAAGCCACATGCTGGTAAGAATTTTCTTAAACTATGTTTGTATTATAACAGTATAAAGGCCTACCTAAGTGAATGTCAAAGTTCAAATAAATTTCTCAAATCGATACTGTCTCCGGTTTACATCACTTGAGAAAATATTAGGATTACTTCTCTCAAAGTGTACCTGGGATTTTTGAAGTAAGCATTTTTCATAAAAATCAGATTCTGAAATATCATGCCTCACAGTCAATGAGGCACACAGCATTACACAATGTAACAAAAAACCCCAATGCATTCAATCACCATACTCTGAAAGAAAAAAAAAGTACCTGGAGGCGGACATCACAGAACTGACCACTCTTGCGCAGAGCATTTAGTTTGGCAACAGATGACTCGATGAAGTTTTCATCTTCAAACATCAAATATCCATTGGGAATCATTTTTGTGTTGGTATGGCTGAAAACACAACATATAAAGCTTACAGATACAACATTTGCTTTGGTATTTAAGTACTATTAACACATTGCTTGCAAACAAACATTCATGAGGAACTAAAAAAAAACCCAAATCATTCAAAAAAGCCTACAGAAGTCCTACTGCTGATCAGCAAATGTTGATCACCTTTGGATTGGCTGGACTAATGGTTTTCAGAGATTGAAACCACAACTTTTAACATATTCACATCACTTCAGTAGGTACCAACTTCAAAACTACATGCTGAATCTGTGCTAACTCCATAGGAGCAAGCTGAAAACCACTGGATTACACAAGAAGCTTCATTATGCTCTACAAAGATCAGATTTGGTAGATTTTCTTTTTTTGCTAATATATGCAAAAGTATATTTTCATCATTGGAAAAAAAGGAAAGTACATGTAGGATACTACTAATGTTACCAGCAATAATTTCCACCTGAAGTTTAAGAAAATTCTTAAGATGAGACTAAACAAGAAAACCGCAAAACAAAAAAAGACGAGAGCAAAAATCAGTAGCAAAAATGGCAACACCCTCCCCCATCCCAGTTCTAGTGTTAATCCATTTATTTTAAATTCACTTACTACTGAAAGCATTTGATCCTAAACTGGCAACAATAATATTACTTACAAAGGTCATTATCCACTTGTATATGCTTTCTTTTGTTGTGTTTTAGTTTAGAAAGATTTTAAAGTCCAGAACCTTCGAAAAAATTAGTTATTTTATACACAGCTAACAGTATCAACTTACCTAGCAAATGTATGACAGTAAAACTTTCACTGGGAGATCTTAATATAATGGTATTACTCTGTTAAAACAGAGCACTTTAATTTCAATATCTTTTAACAGGGAAGACGTTTGTTGAAATGCGAAAGCAGATGTGTCTTTCCAGATGCGTCTTTGAAGATGCAATATGGATTCCAAAACTATCAGGCTTGAAGATGATGTAATAAAGTCCTTAAAAGCTATAGACATGAATTTCTTCTGTGATAATCATGCATCATAACCTGCAATAAAGGAGAAGGCATAAAAGTAAAAGGACAGTAGAGAGTACTAACTTGTGTTTCAGGCAAAACTTTAATATTGTCTTTAAGAAGTTCCTGGCCTGAACAAATATGGTTTTCTTCACACACAAACACAAAAAAGAGAAAAAGCCTGAAAAATTCCCTATTGACACCAATACATTCTTGTGGCTAACGAGAGCTCAATCACATCAATTTTATACCCACAGAGACAAAAAAGTGGCTAAATTTGTGCTTACAGAAAAAGTTCTAACAGCTAAATTCCATTTTTAGATAATCCCTTACCAACTCTAATCTTCAGCACTTCCTGTATCCACATCATTATTGCTGCTTACAATAGTAGATAACTCTAAAGTAACACAACAAAAATTACATTTAAAAAAAGAAAAAAATCCACATGCCTCCTACCTTTTGCTTTTCCTATACTCACCTACTTATATCCTTCTTCTACTGAGTGCCTAAAAAGGACTGGAGATGGATTAAGGCCATGTCTGAAATGACTAAGCACATCTCCAGCCTCCAGCACTTCCAAAAAAAACCCTAAAACCAACAAAAAAGCCCTTATAAAGTCAGAAATCACTATTTCAATGGTAACTTTCTCTGATAAAAAAGTCTCTTTGCTACCCTGCAAACAGAAACTGTTATGCGCTGGTCAAGTTCTGCAACTGGAGTAGCTTTGTTGGGATTCTGCAGGTAGGTGGGCTGTTTATGCTGGACTTTTCTGGGGGAAGGAGAGAAGAGGAGGAGGAGCAGCAGCATCAGAGGGGAGGGACCAGGCAACGCACACCCACTCTGGAACTTTCCATGACCCTGATGCCACCTCGGGAAAATATCAATCACTTCATCCACTTGAGTTTCGCACTGCAGTTTCAAACCTATATTTGTATCTACAGAAAGAATGCCACACTGGGAATCAGGTTTCCAAGAAGAGGAGCAGCTCTTTTCTCCTTGTCAAAAATAAAAAGTCACCCATGCTGTAGCAAGAGACCCTCATGACTCTACTGCCTGGCCAGCACTTAAACATGGGGATTGTTTTGGCAGGAACTGCACTGCCCTTGGTCTGCAAGTAGATCAGCAGTTCAAGCAGGAGGCTGATTGTCAAGAGCTGCAGGGGCCATTATCCCACTATATACCAGCTCTATCAGAAAACTGCTTCCATCATTAACAGCTTCTTGCAATGCTGAAGATAGATAAGCTTGTACAAAGAATTAATATTAAGTTTGGCTACTAGAACAGACGCAACATGTGTAAAGAAGGTAACAACTGCTCCAGAGCAACAGTGGTGTCTGTCTGGATTACAGTACCTCTGAAATGCAGAACAGTACCCTGGGGACTACAACTTTCTACAACATACTTTAATGTCTCCATACTTTGCTTGGAAAAAAAAATCTCATGGATTAAATATATATATTCTTTTTATAATCCTACAGGCAAATTATGAAAGTGAAGCCAAGCTCTGTTTACCAAATATTTAGCTAGGTATTTGGAAGTCAATATTTTTCTTGTTGGTAAAACTGGCATAACCATTCCAGTTTCTAAAGCAGTCAAAGCTTCACTTCGCAAAACCAGAAACAGTCTCATGTCCACACCTTCCCCAAAGAGATTCACCTCAACTGAAACACTGAGTTACATGACAATTATTCCATCAATTTCAACTAAATTCCAGAATCATCCTTGCAGTTTACATCTCTGGTCATGTTTTGTCATATTCTGCTGTAAAGGAAGAACAAGTGCAGTGTTTTAACTTTGCCTGATGTACTTGCTTACAACCTTCAAGACCTAAAAAAGACATCCAAAATAATTCTGAATTGAAATGAAAGATAAAGCCCTACTTTGTGCATGAGGTCAATCCCACACATTTTGCATTCATGCATCTAATCATATTGTCTTATGTGAATATCTAAGAATTTGAGTGTCTTAATTATTGCCACAAAGTTTCAATACTGTTGCATGTGACCCATAGCAAATATTACTACTCAAAATAGCATTAAATAGCACAAGCATACTCACTACCTTCTGCATTCCTTTTAGTTTGGTATATACTGCCAAAACAAGAGCCAGACAGTAAGCAAAAATTCAATGAAGAGCTAAGAATGCTACATTTTTTCTGTATTAAAGGTTATAAACAAGCATGGCAAACAAACTCCTTTCTTAAAATCATTTCAGAACTCTAACTCACTTGGCCATTACCTTCCCTCCACCCCCCCTTGCTGATAATCCCTTCTAGCTCACCACATCAAGAACTGTCTGCTGCTTTTTTAATAATTTTCCTGGATTTTACATTTTTAAACCAAGTACAATGTTTACAGATCCCTGAAGGACAGGTAAAGTATGAAGTCTGATGTCTCCGAAATTATTAGTTGTCAAGCTCAATCAAAACACACTTATGTGAACATGCTAAAGCTAGAGAATTAGCATTCCAGAACGTAAACAACACATTCCATTTCAGAAAATTCTGGAGAGCAGGTCTATTTCCTGTATTTATTTTTTAAAATAAAGCAAAAAATAAGTGTGATATATAAACTTTGGATTTTCATTCTAGTTTTAATATTTAAGATTGATACTCCTGTTGAGCCACCTTCAATCAAGAGCTGATCATAGAACCACAGAATAGTTTAGGTTGGAAGGGACCTTCGAAGGTCATCTAGTCTAACTCCCCTGCCATGAGCAGGGGCATCTTCAACTAGATCAGGCTGCCCAGAACCACATCCTACCTGGCCTTGAATGTCTCCAAGGACAGCACATCCATCACCTCTCTGGGCAACCTGTGCCAGTATTTTACCAGCCTCACTGTAAAGAAAGCTAGGTGTAAAATCATGTTAGGTGTTAACAATGCAGAGGATTGAGACAGGCCAGTAGCCATGAAGTATTCATGTGGTGCACTGCACCGATACAGCTGTACTGAACTAAAGGAATGCAGCACTCAAATGCCTATGGCCAGTTGCTTGACTTAAACATAACTGTTTCCTAAACAGCTACTGTTATGCACAGACTGGTATTTTCACTTGCTATATGTATGTACCTCTGGACCATGAAAGAGTCATGGCTCATAACACACTCAGAGATAAATTCACTACACATAACGGCCTTCCAGAAGAGGATTTTTCTCCCTTTAAGCTCATCTTTCCATTTCACTGTATATACATTTAGAGGTGCACTTCAGAAGACTCACCTAAATAACAATGATACTAAGTCTTCTCACATTCACTATGCTATCTTATACATATCTTTCAAATGCAAATACTATTGGAATATGATTAGCTCTGTTATAAGAGCAAATAAATGTCATAATTAATACACTTTAAATTGTTATTTTTCATGTTTAAACACATTATTAATTAGTGTGTTTAAAATTTAGGATATGTTCATTGCATTTTATTTTTTTTTTTAACAGCTATTCACTGCAGAAAACATTTCAACATTTAAGAAACCTTTCACAAGATGATTACTGTTGAATTTTTCCAAGATCTAAAACCTGCCCTAGGACTCTCCACTGCAGAGCCACTTTCACGGGACACATGACCTGTGGTCTCAGGTAAGGTGTCAAGACAACAGGTCCCAGAGCAACATACTAAGGCAAAAGTTACCTTGGCCATGACCTAACACCAAAGGTAGTATTTGTTTTTCCTCCCATCTGACAACTCTCATCTTTAGTATAGTTCATTGGTACTCTCCACGTGCAGTATTTCACTATAAAAGTAAACAAAAGCCTTGCTTTGTCCGAATTCTGCCCAAACTCTTTTGTCAGACAAAGGCTGGTATCTCTTCAACTCTTAAGTAATAGATCAACTAGGGGAGACACTTTTAACACACTTTGTGCTTTTTAGTTGCTGTGGGCTTTCTGGCTTTTCATGGCCCAGTTCAGAAGAAATGTAGGTCAAAATTACAGCTACTCATAATCCTTTACTTCTATCAGAAGATAAAACCAGGCATCCTCAAAATTTTTCTTTTATACATTCGTATTTATTTATGGTAAAAACACACAATCTTTTCATGGCCAAGTTTGCATTCCAGATAAACACCATGGACCAAGACATATCAACATACTTTACACCACTGAACAGGCACATAGCACATAGTACTTTTTTTGTTGTTGTCATAGTCTTTATCAACACCTCTTTTTCCACCTTCTGCTTCATATGCACTCTTAAAATCTGAGCTGCTTCCCCTCCCCCCCCCCCTTTTTTTTTGTTTGTTTTTCTACTAACACACCTTCACACAGTTCTGCAAATCCCTGTCACACAACCAGCAAACTGGTGGATTTTGTTTGTGTCAGTGCTGTCTCACACCCCCCATTCTGGGCAGGTTTTGTCCATCATACCTTCTCCTGCTCCTTAAGAACTTAACCTGAAGAAAATAAAGCTAGACAAACAAAATTATTTACAGTAGCTAAAGTATCATTTCCTAACTGTAAAGTATTCCCTGAATGTTGCATCCTCTGCTCCAAGAGTTAGGCTTGTGGCTACAAAATCTGCTTTTTAAAATTAAACCCATTTCACCATCAAAGCACCATATGCTGCCTGGTTTCTTACTTTATAAATCCTTGACGGAAGAGAACAAATGTGGTGTCTACACACCCATCACTGGAAAATAATAATAATAAAAAAATCCTCACCTTCACAAACCACAACAAGGAAAGTGACATGACACTGAATTTTCACTAATCTACCACCACTCAGCATTGCTATCCTTCTCCTTTGTAAGTAACTCAGATGCCTCACCTCTCAGTTCATAAACTTTTTTCCACCCTGCATAAAACTGTAACCAACTCAGCTTTTATGTCTATGGGAACCCCAGGTGAAGGAGCAGTGAGGATGCCAATTAAAAGACACTTTCTACCTTGAAACACCTCTGAAAAATTCTAAAAACGTGCTCAACCTCTGTGGACAAAAATACTCTACCTCCTCTTTCCT
>JANRGW010048907.1:24831-36605 GCA_024733675.1 Psilopsiagon aymara
CTGTGAGAGTGAGAAGTGCCTACTGCCTAGAACTGGTATAGACGGCAGGGAGAGCCATGACACTGGCAACCAACTGTCAGCACATGTTCCTCAGCCTAAAACTACTACTGTTTTCAAAGTCCAGGATTTCTACGATTTTCTCCCATCACTCCCTCCTACCCTTACTATAAAGGGTAGAAGGAAGGTGTCACTGTCACTACCTGACTTACAGCGTGGCGCTTAGAAAGGCACGCAGGCAACGCCTGACCTTGGAACAGCAATCACTCGTATAAGGAACATCTGAATTTCTGGCCTGGGAGCTACACGGCATTTCCACCAGCGGCTGGTGCCCATGCGGGGAAAAGGCAGCAACGCCGACTTCCCTTCAGGCACACCCCGTAGGACGAAGGCCGGCAGCTGTGAGGGGATCTATCTCACACCATTCAGGTCATTCACACAACTTCGCCTTGAAGAGCATGGCAACTTAAGAGATGCGGCCAGCCCTTGAGAAACGGGCCCAAATAAGCAACAAAAAGCTGCGGAGCCAGCCGAACTCCCGTTCTCCCGGCCGAGCGCGCGGGAAGGGCATGGGGCGGAGGGCCAGGCTCACCACCGTGAGGCTGCGGCCGCTACTGTGGGGCCCGCCCCACCCACCGGCAGCCTCGGGCCGCCGCCACCCCTGCGCCAGCTCCGACCGGCGAAGAAAGCGCAGCGGGGCCGTGGCGGCGCAGCACCCGGCTGTCCCCGGCCCCACAGTGTCCTCTGTCCCCCCATACCGCCTCCCGTCCCCTCGCAGCCGCTGCGGGCCGCGTCCGGCCCGGCCACCCAGGGCGTCTTGCTCTCGCCGCCCCGCCGTACCTCGTGCCTCTCAGGACAGACGATACTGTACATATTGGGAGCCGCCAGGCTATGGGGAAGGCCGACGCGAAAACGCAGACGCAGCCCCAGCCAGCCGGGAAACGGTAGCGGAGAACGCTGACAGCGGGAGGAGGCGCGGAGCTGCTAGCGGGGCGGCGGGAGCGAACCGCACCGGAGGGGGCAAGGACGAACACGACACCTGAAGAAACCGGACAGCCTGCGCTGACGCTACACTGCGTCCTGTAACCCTCCGCCTCTGGCGGGGCGGGCAGCAGGATATTGGGCGGCATCGCTCCGCCGGAAAACAAGTCCGGCAGCGCCCCTCCCTCCGTTGTCGAAATAGGTCGGTGGTGGGGTGGGGCTGCTGCCCGGTTTCCTGCTTTCCTGGGGGAGCCTTCTTGGCGGCCTTGGTAGTGGCTGCTGCGGGGTCGGAGAACGGGAGGGTCCTGGAAGGGCTCGGCGCGGCTGAGGTGAGGAATGCGCCGGCTCGGGAGGCGGTGTGACTGAGCCTCCTGTGCCGCGTAGGGCCACGTTGGGGCTAGTAACCACCTCCGCGTTCGTTAACTGCTGGTTCAATCTGGTTCAATAAACTGGTGTTGCATTTTCTCCTCAGCGATGGCTTCTTCACTCCTCGGAACTGTGGTTCAAGGTGTCGTATCTGCCTAATCAAAAGTGACCATGTTTACTGCGTAGCCTGCCCTAACTAGAGCACCTAGTCCGTGCTCTATCCTGCCTCTGGCTCCCGCACCCAAGAATCCTTCTGGAGAAGGCATTTCTGGATGAAAAGTTCTGTCTTCCCGTTTCCCACAAAAAAATCCTATCTTCCCATGCAAAGTTGTTTTAAAGCATCATTGCTGATAAATAAGGGGTGTTTGAAGTCTGTACACTTGCGTGCTAGACAGTGTAATGGATTTCTGATTCCTGGCTGGGGCCCTGAGTGCTGGTGCAATATTGTAATAAATAAAACAAGCTGGAGCTTGATGAAGTCCAAGGTTTCTTGCTTGCTTCCTGATTTAAAATGCCAAGGTCACCTGGAAGGCAGTGGTACATTTCCGTGTGTGTTTTCCCCTTATTCAGAGGCTGCCTTGGTCAGAAACAGACCTGTAGGAGATTATGTTAGATACAGCTTTAGCGTCTCAGCTGTCAAATGGTAAATATTATCATATATGTCATACACCATTTCTCAACGTTCTTCAAGAATCTCACTGAAGCAACATATTTCAAAACACTGAAGTTGGATGATACTGAAGTTTCCAGCAGAAAGTGCTTCAAAATGATTAAAATTAGCAGTCTTGTCTTACCAGCAGTGAGCAGAGGCAGTAAGCTTTAGCTATATTCCCTCTGTCTCTGAAGACATACGATAGCACAGTGCCCATGCTGCAGCTGGGCCCCTGCCTTCAGCTTCTCTTTTTGCCAGCAGTAAACAGCTGTCTCAGCATCCCGCCTCTCCCTGATACATTTCCACTCCCTTCTTTTTTTTTTAAATCGTTAGCCACACCTCAGTGCCTACCTTTCCACTCTCTGATTTCTTTTTTGAATTAACCTTCCTATTAGGGCCTTGCTAATGAAAGGTTTTAAATGAAAGGCATTCTGGTAAAGCTGAGAGGGTGGTGAAAGCAAGAGACAGGAACTATGATCTAATAAAACAGTGCTCGGGATGTTCCTTAATTAAGTAAATCTCAGGATTACGCAAGCTGCTGTCCCAATATTCTTAGGAAAGGCGATATCTGTATGCATCACCATCAGTTTTCATTATCAGCCACTGCAAGTGATATCAGAGAGCAAGCGTAGCATCTTACCAACAGCACAGTGTTAACAGATGGGTGTTTCCAGTTCTTTTCACGTCGATCCCTATGACAGAGAACACATTTTGGATTCTGTGAACTATGGCAAGGCTTGGAGCTCAGACAGAATCTCGTTTGAGCTGATTGCATTCCAATCACCGAAACTCACTTCCCACTGAAAAAATAAGGTGTTCTTTTATTCTCTGCTTCTTGCTTTGCAATCAATATAAAATTGGTTTACATCATTAAAACACTGTTGTTGCAGCTGAAGTGTGACTGTATTTCCTGTGATGATGGAAAAGACTTCTGTAACATGCAAATACCCAAATTTCAATTTGCTAGATATTTTGCACTACTTCCCAGTGAAACTTATTCTAAACCTTAATTTATTTCTGAAGAGCACTTTACTGAAATATGGGATTGGGTTGATATTTCACAATTAAATCACTGGGAGCTGAATGAGAAAAACTAATTAGAACATCTGCAGCCACCAGAGCAGTGATGCTCATTAGGGTTTTAGATCTCCTGATTTGACAGCTGTCCTTCCTTGTAACAGTGTTTGTAAAATGTCAAGAACACTTCCTTAACAAAGCCACTTCTCTAACAACACTGTATTAAAAAATAATAAATAAATAATAAAATTATGCTTGTGGAGGCTCTGGATGTTCTGCATACCTTTTGTCTCCCACCACGGAAAATATCTTCCGAATTAATGAATGGAAAGCCCCCTCTCCTGGAAAGCCCTCTTGCTAGTCTTCCAAATAGTATGTTACTCCTAAGTCAGGCATTTTGTAGGTGACCCTGACTCTGATGTGGCTTTTCTGCTGGGCCCTGTCTCATTATAATGGACTCCCCCTGTCTCATGTAAATATCTGATGTCTAAGGAAAAGGCTGAGTTTGTTAACTCTGGATATTGCAAGGGCTTAATGTCATAACATGAAACTCTGCCTCCACCAAAGCTTAGTCATGAAGACTACCTGAGAGGGGAAAATACTATATTTGGTGAGAGCAAATATGTGGCTTGGATTGCTGCACTGAAAGTGGAGAAAATGTAAAAGAAATATGTTGGTGCTAGAAGTAAGAACAAGACCTTTTATCACCTAAGCCACACCACAATTTCTTTAAATCTTCATGTAGCTTCATGTGGCATTTCTCTTTGGACACAGATTAGTATCTCTCAGTGAAGTACGCTACCAGTCAAGGATTTAGTCTATGGTTTTCTTCTAAAAATAAAATTGTTTTTTCTGAATGAACAAAATGTTTTGTGAAACTAAATACAATTTAGAGAAATATCATTTATTATATATATTATATATATATGTATTGCATATATAGATATTTACCTATATGTTGCAGTTGAAGGTTACTTGTGTTCTCCATATTTGTCACATATACTGATCTGCTCATTCCACAATTTTTCCTCACTGCATTTTCGAAGGGTTTTCAATAATTCATTAAGGTTGCAGAAATCTTTCTGTTGAATTATGTTTTGTTGGTGCCTTGGTTCTCAGAGTGCTTAGCAGTGACATTTTAATGGTGTTTGGGGTGTAGAGGCTGTGTTGTAATAAATAATCTTTGTTGGGCTCTTTCCTATAAATTCTGGCACATCGCTTGCCATCTGGCTGTCTGGTAAGAGCTACTCTGAGGAGGGCAGTTCATCTCCTTTCCTTCCCCTGTTCTTAGGCAAAGCAATGATAATCTTCGATGAATTCTTTACTTCAGAACAAAGATTGTAGGAAATTTACATGCAGTATGAAAGAGTATTTACAGACCTAATTTTAATAGCTGTGGACTTCAATATTAAAGGCAGGTTCTCTCTCAAGTGTCTGTTCATCTTTCTTAAACAATGTAAACAACTTTTTTTCTTGATTTCAGGAGACACCATTCTTCCACTACAGTGACTTTTCTTGATTTCAAATAGTTTTGTGTTGGACAGAAAGCCAGAGGCTGTCTTCCACACCAAGGTTATAAATTATGTCTTGTCTCATTTCCATTAAGCAAACAGAAGTCTTTTTAATTAATTCAACTGGATTAAGTCCGGAGGAAACGTACGAAGGATTCTGACAGAGCTGCT
Organism: Psilopsiagon aymara; assembly: GCA_024733675.1. Classification (NCBI taxonomy): domain Eukaryota; kingdom Metazoa; phylum Chordata; class Aves; order Psittaciformes; family Psittacidae; genus Psilopsiagon; species Psilopsiagon aymara. The sequence goes on from JANRGW010048907.1 coordinate 29,527, forward strand.
AGTTAACATCTTGAAAAAACCCCAACCTTTTCCTGACTACCTGTCCTTGAAGGATCAATCCTGCAATCTCAAAGACACAGCTTTTAAGATGAAGCCTCATGGGAGCTCCCAGATGCAAATACATCTTGCATAGAGAAAATAATGCTTTCAAAACAATTCTTACCAGGCAACTGTCAGCAGGTCTGTTTCATGCATGGAGATGCTATCTTTATTTATGTTACAAGTTATTTTTACTTTGGCTGGGACAGCTGTAACAGTATTTAACCCAGATGTAACACCGATTTGAAAGTATGGACGTGTGTCTGTAAAGTGCATAGTCATGTTCACAAAGCAGTATTTGTCCTATCATTCTCTGAGCAAACAAATGAAAAGATAAGACACTGTAAGGAGACTTCCTTAAAGTCTAATCCTTTGGACTATATGTGCTCAAGGGCTTCTGATCAGGAATCAATCTTTAAAAAGTCTCAAGTTAATGGCTTTCCTGTAGAACTAGAAATTTTGGTTTTGATTCTTTAGGACTAGAGGCTAGTTTAAACTAAATGAATGCTCCCGTGCTTTCCAGCTGTATTAATTTATGCTTGCTGGCTGTTGATATTTGCAAATATATTCTACTTGTTCATTGTAAAAACACTGACTTGTTCCATATACCTATATGTTTTCTTGCTTCCATAATGACAATGGTTTCTTTGGCTGAACATCCTGTTCAGAGCGTTACAATAAAAGGCTGTAAACCAGTTTGCTCTTAAATTGCTTGCCTTCCTGACCCTTAAGCTTTCTGCCAGCTTCTGACCGTGCATTAAAGTAAGAGCTTTGTACTATTTGTCTTTGGTGTTGCATTCACAAAATATGTTTCTTGCCTGTTCTGTGGTCCAGTAACTCTCAATTTGCTTTTTCTTCTTTTTCTTTCATACACCCTGAAACTACATCATTACTTGCACTCTGGTCCTAATGAAAAATTAGAATGTAAAAAAAAAAAATCACTTATAATAATATTTTCAAATATTAAGAATAATATTGCTGGTAAATCTCTGGAAAACAAACAAACACCAAATTGCCTCTAATAAAAAGAAATCTGAGTTAGTGTGGGGTCATGCAGGTGAAAGAAAGGGAGATACGTAAATCCCCTGTGCCGATGAGTCAGAGACTCCTGTTATGCCACTGCAAATGGGAAAGGCTGCTTCTTGCCAGTGGTTTGTCACTTACAGTTCTGCAGACTTTTGTATCCCTAATCTGGTCAGCAAGTGATGACTCTAATTAGAAACACTAGAATACAACATTGGTAAAAGGCACAGCATCATCCTAACAGATTGGGAGTTCATGTGTGCTCTCCATGACAGACTGCTTTCATTCTTGTGGTTGTGAGGAATACACTGTCATCTCCATCTCAAAGACAGTTTAGCTTTTAAAATAACTTGAAGTCTGTGAGTGCAGAAATGACCAGGTAGTGACTTACCTGCTTTTCTGGGAAAATGAAAGAGAATTAAATGCCCCATTTAATGTTCCAGGCAGTGGCCAAAGATTTATACTAATAGTTCCAAAGCTCCTGCTTCAGTGGTTTTTTTTTTGTTGTTGTTTGTTTTTGTTTATTTGTTTGTTTGTTTTTTAAGCAAAGCTCTTTTTTTCAGCTCTTGCAGAAAACCCCAGTGGCCTTCAATTTTATTTAATTTTCAATTAATGCTAACATCTTAAACTAATGAGAAATTTGATTTAAGAGTTGGACTATGCATTTGTAATCTCTGCTCAAGCAGAAGAGTTGCATCATTTCTAAAGGTACTTGAACTCTGCTTGTATGTTTTAGGCACAATGATGTAATAAATATCTTAATTTAAAAAAAAAAGAAGAACATGGAAAAAGCTTTATGTCCTGTGAAAGGAAAGCTATTCCCACTGTATATCCCTGCTAGCAGGAAGGCAGAAGGTTAATGAGGAAGCCTCCTTTAGGGCTGTTTTTCAGATGTGCATAGGAACAAGACAAATATGAGTTATATTGGTTCTTAATCAAGAGCCATAAATTAATGTTAAAAACTAATCATTTATTTCAGAAAACCACAGGAATTTATAACTGTCCTCACCCTTCATTATGCTGCAGCTTGACAGTGTCTGGAAAAATAACCCTCTTATACGTAGATCCTCTTCGATTTTCAAGGAGTTCATTCAACATGGGGCTTTTTTGCTTAACATCTCTGACATGCCTCTTTTATTGGAAGGATTTCTTTCTGAAAACATTGACAAGTCCTACAATGGCTTTCCATAGACTATAGGTTTAGATAGGACTGAGGAACACTTCCACAGAAGTGAAATCTCTTTGAACCAAAGGTAGAGTTTAGCTGTCAGTTTGTCTTGAAATGATTGCTTTCATGTGACTCCTGATACTTAGCAATTCTGTAGCACTTTCTGTTTGAAGAACTTCAAACTGTATGTAAATTCAGCAGCTTAGAAATGTGTAGGAGGAGATAACTTTTATATTTATACTTTGCTTTTTGTTGTTTGTTTTCACAGATAAGTGGACTGCATGAAGAGAGCTATCTGATTTGTCTGTGATCACAAAAGTGTGAAAATTGGCAACGCTGACAGAAACTAGGTTTCCCAACTCTTGAATCTAGAGAGAATACATTAAGATAAAAATCAGCACAATCTGCACTTATCAGAATTTTTGTTGGTGTTCTGCAAGTGTGTATGGTGTGTGTCCAATGCATGGCACACTACACACTATTCTAGAGGGAATAGAGAGGGAGCTGCAGAAGAAAGCAAATTATAGGAGTGACATTTAAGAGCAGGCTGGAGAACTGGCTGTGATTTTAACAGTTGGTTGTGCTAAGCCATACTGAACTGCTTCCAGTGCAGCCCTAACTGTGTCATTGGCAATTGTAGTTTATCAACTCAAATGCTCCCTCCTGAGATCTGCATGGGGGCTGGATCTTTGCTGCCTAGAGCTCCTCTGTTCTGCAGGGATGGTAACTACCTTTGTCTTGAGTTGATCTCTCCTCTCCTTGGAGCCCTGATGTGGCTAGGGCTCACCAGAAAGGATGTAGTAGTTAAGGGCTATGTAAGGAATGCTACAATAGCTTGGGGCTAGGACTATATTATACTCCTTATTACAGTGGAATTCACTTTAATGGATGGGCCAAAATTATGACTAAGGCAGCTGAGGCCCTTCTGCTTGTATGCTTCCTTTGAAAACTGAGCAGGTCATTGTTTCCAGCATTTTTTTTTTTTTTTTTCCATTTTTAGCTGGTAGCTTCTGTTTGCAAGGCTAATAGAAGGAAATCTTTGACAGTTTAAATGGGAGATGTTCATATTTAATATCTGTAGTGTGACCTGTTTATACTTAGGGAAATTGTCACCATTAAAAGGAAAGGAAAGTAACTGAAAATTTTCCTTAATGAGAATATTCAATTTAAACACAAGTAAACAGGAACAAAGTGGACTTATTTTAGAGCTAGTCAGCCCACATATTGATTTAATCAGGAGCCAATTTATGCACAGGAGCAACCTTAGGCTGCCAACACCTTGTAATGCAGTCACAGAAAATCTGCATAATCAAAATGACCTTGCACTTTGAAGACATGGACACAAGTGTAAATAGGATGAGCACTGAAAGGTTTGTGGAAGATAGAGCAGCACAGGAGGAAATTGTAAAGGAGCATGTTTAAAGCAAGAGATACTTTTCCTGCAACACCAGTGTCCCTTCAACAATCTTGAGAGGAGACAAAAATACTGCAGGGTTTTAAAATTCCAGCGTAATGGGTGCTGATAGGAATGAAGTAAATGCAACAAGAGTATGTAAAGTACACTCAATGTCAAATATATCTGTTCTCCTGAGGACTGCAAATTCTATTATAAGGTCATAAATCTCACTTTTTTGGCTCCATCCATCTTTATCATTCCAGAGAATGATAACTGTTACAGCCTGCCTTATGTTACACTCAAGTATTAATAGCGTTGTTATCTGGCCAAACACTGCAGTAAAATAAACAGCTTATTTTTTTAAGCATATATATGTATATGTACATTTCATATGCCATTCTTATGTGTTGCATATTAACATGCTAGGACACTCAGGAGAGGAAGTTATTGCAATAAACTCAATTTTTATTAAGATTAAATGCTGTATTTTGGCCCTCACAAGAAGATCTGTTACTTTGTTATCATACCTAAGCCTAAGAGTTTGTAACATACTGATACATAAATGTTTATGGTGCCAAGATAATTACTGATGTGTGATAGCCATGCATATTTTGTTCCAGCTTCAAAGACCTTCAGTCATCTCTACAAGTCAACAACATCAAGTTCCTACTCCTATTATAGTTAAAAGCATGCTTATCTTTGAACTCTGTGGGAACAAGAACAGGCCCCTTGGATAGCTGTATGAAATAATATGATTTAGTAACATTTACCTCAGTCATCTGATCAGCTCTGTGAATTGATTTGAACCAAATTACTCAGGTAATTGTAGCATGATTTACTTACAGTTTTACATTTCTAATTATCATGCAAGTCTCTAAAAATTATCTATATTTAGGAAAAGAAGAAAAATGTATCAGTAGTTTTCTACAAGCAATATCCAGATAAGACACACAGATCAAAAAAAAAAAAAAAAAAACCCCAAACATACAGCCACTCCAAAATATAGTGTATTCAACTTCTGTGAATTCTAGTTGTTACTGGAGCAAATAGATCAAATGCTCATTTTGTATCAGTCCAAAGAAACATTTTCACTTTGCTTTGCTAGGGCCTGGAGTTCTGAAAGGGAAATGTTGTCTTGCTTTTTCCCAAAAGAAGCTGCCTGATAATCTGTCTTCGCCTCTTAAGTTTTGCCTTTTGTTCATCTCTTTTGTTTCTTGTGTTCATATATGGTCTTCTGTATGTCCTTTCTTCAGTAATATTCATTGTCTGGTTTTATTCACTTGGCAAAACCCAAGGTGATACGTTACAGACTGTTCATTAAAGAGAACCAGTGGCTTTACTCTTGTGGCAATTTTATGGGATGCCTTCTCTTTTCCTTTCTCTTTTAAAGAAATGAGATCTGAAATATATTTGTGGGAAAGACAAAGTGGCATAACCATTTATAAACTTGCAGCCACAATGTTGAAAAGGAAAACAAGTTTGAAATCTCTAAGTGAAGCCAGATCCCTTTTGGTTTTGTAGTCATTCCCTTTTCATGAGTGAATCAGGCTTATGTCCTGTTGTTTTCTGGAATTCTACTATAGTTACTTCTCTTGAAGTGTTCCCCTCTGTAATATCTGATCCTACCACCAAAACTGATAATGATTTATAGATCTCATTTTACAGCTTAAGAAACCGAGGCTCAAAAAAGCTAAGTCATTGGTTCAAGTTGCAACTGAAGAAGGCAGCAAAATTGTGAGTTAAATTTGGACCACTCAAGTCCTATATCAACATTTTCACCCTAATATGACTCATGCATGTATACTTCTTTTTTACATAGCCATTTAGAAGAGAACCACCTTATGAATATTAATAAGCCAGCATGGTTTAAGCAGAAAATATCCAGACAGATGTATTATCATTTGGAAAAGATTAAAAACTTGAGAATTTTTAAATCAACAGTGAAAGCTGATGGCCAAATAACTGGCTAGCTGCATGTATTGTTGTAGCATCTTCTTATACTTCATAGGTACCTCTTTGAAAAATTCAGTGTCAGAACTTGGAAACCGTATTTGGTGAAAGAATGGGTCTTGGCATGATCATAATGAAAAGTCTGGTGGAGGAAATAAAAAAAAGGGAACACCCTCAAGCTTTCCAGGTTTTCTAAATTTCAGAATTAAAATACTAAACCAAACCAAAACAGCAGAAGGAAGGAGATATTGTTTGACACTGCAACATCTTCCCTTTCAGATGTAGCCCTCCTGTGATTTTCCTTTACACTTCTCCATCTATAGATTCAGTTCACCTTCATCCACAAACTGTTGTGACGAATTTGACTTTGCCAGTCCTGGCTCCTTAACTTAGGACTTGCTTAGCTCACTGTTATGCCCAGTCATTTTTTCCAGTCTCCATGCATATGCCCAGGCACACCTCTAGTCCCACTGCATGAAAACCATTGATTACCAGCCCTCTCAACACCAAGCACTTCTGAACTGTATGCATGCTCCCAGGCTCTTTGCTGCCTCCTCCCTCCTTTACTCAGTTTAGGTCAGAGAAGCAGCTGCTAAATTTGGATGTTATTCCTCCACAAACTCACTGACAGATGCAGAAACACTTGCTCTCCTGTCTCAGACCACCTGTGCTGTGGATACTGCTGCTGCCATATCTAGAGGCAGAAAAACTATTCCTAGATATGGACAACAGGTGTTCTGAATCTGTGTCATGGAGGAAAGTCAGCTCTGCAGAATAATCCTGCATCCTTCACCTTCTGCCTCATCTTCCTGCTGTAACACTGCTGGTGCTGGATGAGAATCAGATACACTGCAGGTTTCAGGGACTAGCATGTCATTGGCACGTCATTTTGGATAGGTGGTGCGATTCCTTCTCTGGGCATTATAATTTCGGTAGTGGATGTATGATTCAAATTGGTGAAATACAGAGAATGAGGTAAAGAGGAAGAGCTACCAGTGGCAGCTGTACTAACTTTCCCTTCAGGAGAACAGGAAAGGATGACAGTATCAGCTGTCACAGGGAGGGATTATTTTCTTGCTGCTGTTCAAGACTCTACTGCACTACAACAGAGATAATCTACAATAGTTTCTTGCACAGCCTGTTGGATCACTTGGAATATCTTTTATTTTTTTCAGGAGCAAAACTGCAGAAACTTTGAGAGTTTGATAAGACAAGCACTTCAGCACATACCTCTGTTAGGCACAGAATTATGGAGTTCTTCAAATTAGGGCTAGAAAGTGGAGTGAAGGGGCCATATTCTACAACCGTCTGTACTTCCATTCATAAGGAGGAAGGATGGAGAGAGTTTTTTCATAGAATCATAGAATAGTTAGGGTTGGAAAGGACCTTAAGATCATCGAGTTCCAGCACCCCTGCCGTGGGCAGAGACACCTCCCACTAAACCATGCCACCCAAGGCTCTGTCCAACCTGGCCTTGAACACCACCAGGGATGGAACATTCAC